>JAODAL010007312.1:0-126395 GCA_025379985.1 Phyllomedusa bahiana
TGCTTGCCTTTAAGAGGTTCTACCATGAATGAAAAAGATCGCCAAAACTCACAGCGCAGATTGGAGAGCTGGCTGCACCTGCGCAGTTACTTTACAGTCTGTTCTATGGGAGCTCTGAGAAGAGTTGAGCAGTGGGTTCGCCTCTGGTCCAAACTCCCATAGAACAGAATGGAGACCCATGCAAAATTGAGACTGGCTCTCTAGTCTAAGCTGTGACTTTCAGATGCTGTGATTTTCATCCTAGTGATATGCCATCATTGTGGTAGTGGTAGAACTCCTTTAAAAATAAGGGGCTTTACAGCTTAATAACCATATTGTTTCTACTAAAATACCAGGGTATTGGATATGTCTTTTATATTTTCTGCATTGGTTGATTTTCATAATTGCTATTCAAATAATTGCATTAATAAATTGCAAATTACTGTGGTACACAATACCCAGACATTCACTAGTTCACAAGAGGTGGTTGCAGGTGCAGTGTTTCAGTGAAGTAGCATGGTGCAAGAGGAGACATCAGTTTAGATCAATCTGGCTCATAGTACAGTTCTTACATCACACCAGGAAGCTCACCCCTCAGCAAGCATGATGGGCATATATATTTAAGAATACACTATGCAGTTTCATTGCTGCCAAGAACCCTTGTAGACACCAGTAAAGGGACAACCCCACCCCAATATAGATTACGCAGAGGGTTTGTGGCTGCACTATCTTTAGTACATGTGTACAGCTGCCTAAACATAGATTAAGATTTTTGATAATAGTAGCTGTGTTATAAGAAATACATTAAACACAATATTAGACACTGTAAAGAATTATGAAGAATAGCAAAACATAGACTGAAAATATATTATAAGTACAATAAAATTTATTGGAAAACATTTTTTATTTTCAAGTATTTAATATAAAATTTGTTAACAATGCAATTGAATATTTATTCTGATGCATATATCGGAATATATTACATACTAATACAGAAAAAAAAAACAATATTTGCTCAATATTTACATCAGGGAAATTCATTTACAGTATATGCTGTCTTACTCTGGACTGTGGTTTGTATTAGAAAAATAATAATTTAAATTCCCTTTCATGGAGTAGGCTCACACTGTTTAATCTCTCTTGGCAAAACTAAACCCTGCTATATTTGATCAGAGACATTAAGATAAAAAATCTGAAGTCAATATGCTGTATCACTCGTCTGTATAAAGTCTGCAATTTGGGAAATTTGAAAATCTCAAACTGCTTGAATATGCCAGTAGCACTCTATAATGACACCATGAGGGTATGTTAGCATTGCCCTAACCTATTACATTTGCATTGTGCGCCAGACATTATGCCAAGTATACAAAACAAAATTAGGGAATTTTCTACTTTGAGAGAGTAATCTTATTCAGTTTTCTGGCAGGCAGACCAGTGTCCTACAAAGAAACACATTAAGTGACTGCCCATGACGAATAATGGTATACCCTGATACATAATGACAAAATACATAATACAAAATAATATAGAAGACCTTCTATAAGATCTACTACCAGCTGATGCATCTCAGTAAGGTAGACTTCAAGTATCTTCTCTTAGGGTCAAAAGCAGACAACCTGTAACTCATCTGCTATTGATTTATCTTGTGTAGCGTATGGCAGGAATAGGATAATATATTGCATTTAGTAACATCTGAAAATCTACAGGTTGCTTAAGATGGTGTTAGATTCTTAGGATAGTTAAACGAAAAAAAAAAATTCTGTTATTGTCCAAGCCAAGTCCCAAATTACACTTTTTTCAAATAAAACCTAATGTTTAAAACCATTTTGGCCCTATGATTAATGGTCTACGGTGTACGTCATGTTAGTTGTTGCTTGTCCATCTAACTCTTCTATGCAACCATTAATACAGAACTATACATTTTCAGAGCTACCTAGATTTAAATGAAACATCTGATGTAATTACCTTTACAGCAAGATTTCGATCACAATTCTGAAACAAAAGCTGAGGGACTGGTGCACAATGACATCTTCACTCACAAGAGCACATCACAGATGTAACTAAATTTCAAGTTCATTGGCCTTGCAAAATGTCCATTACCTAAGGAATACTTCATAATTTGCCATGCTGCAGCATTTAGCTTAGAGTCTCTAGAACCATGTGCAGTCAAGTTGTTTTGATTCCCTCGAAGGCACAGAATTTCCATCTCTTTTCCAGTGTTGCTCCTACACCAGTGAATTCTTGCTTAAACATTCGAGGTAATCTCATGAGTAAAGACTCAATTTCATTAGCTGATATCTGTAGAAAAAGAAATTAATGAAACAAATCATTAATTGAATGTAGCACAAATAAGTGATGGTAGTCCTTACTCTAGAATGCATTCTGTCAAGTAAAGCCATTATCTTTAGATGTGTTGCCTCATGCAAAAAACCCCTTTAGATATACCGTATTAAAGCTTAAGCATGTCATGGATGGGTGGAGGAGAAATGGTTAACAAAGAAAAACCTTAAAAAAATTTAAAAAAAGCCTGTGTACGTGCTCTCTTCACCCAACTGCAAAAAAAAGTTCAAAAATGTCACTAAAAAGTGCGTAAGGATATAATCTATAACAAACCCTCTCTATAAAGAAAACTGCTCCTCTAAAACGGTTGCCATTCCCTCTGAACCAGAAGGCACCTGCCAAGTCCCATGACAGATGGTCCCCCTTTGTCGAAGCTTAGGGGGCCCAGTCTTTCCCCTCGCATCAACCCAGGTGACTAGTGTGAGCATCAACCAGGGACCTCAAAAACTAGGTTGGCCTCTCCAAAGAGAACTGGAGATACAAGGAGGAAAAGAAACCAGATGGCCACACATTTCCTCCCCCCAAACCATAGAAAGAGCATTCCCTGCAGGTACCATATCCTGAAAATCATGTGGCGAAAAGTGACCATGAACACACAGTGACATAAAAAATACATTAAATATAGATTAGTGAACACTAATAAACTAAAAAATTCCTCCTATTGTAACTAGCTAAAAAGCTGAGTAAGGAGAGGTGTGTGCTCAAAGGGACGTGAAAAGTTGAAATGCAGTGTAAAGTGCTATCGCTCAGGTGGGGTTCCACACAATGAATTCAGGAACCCCTCCCTGGACACTTCACACCTTGGGCTTTTAGATCCTTTTGAACCCTATGACTTTGATCCTGGGGCACCGACAGTCTGTACAGGCAGTCCCCGACTTACATCATGTGTATATATCATATAGCACTGCAGACGCTCAGAATGAAACCCGTGTTCACTGTATCCACTCAATTGGCAGCAGTGCCAGGCCACAGCCACTGATTAGAAAAAAATACTACACACAATCTTAGCCAAAAGTCTGAATTCTAGTGGACCTAGTATATCAATGTATTACATAATCAGGCTGTTTATATATATGGATAAGGTGATCACCTGTAGAGCTTTCATTCATTAAACAGTTTGGTTTCAAGTGCCTGTCTCATGAAGACAACGTTAAACTTGTCTACCTGTGCACTTTTCATAACCAGAGCTGAGCATTTCCTCTTGAAATAAGGTGCCTTGGCGATGGCTTTATAAAGAGAATTATCAGACCAAGAGGTCTGGAGAAAGTTTAAAAGGGTTTCATTTATTGGTAAAACAATAAAATCTAGAGGATTAAGGGGACTCGATGCACAGCATGCCTGTACCAGTGCTTCCTCAGAAGTTAAGATCCGGGAATCATTACTGGATTAAAATTACGGCTGGTATGAGGTGATTTGCTGTCAACTATCCAATAGAATGTTAGTAAAAAAAGAAACAAGTCTCAGAATGGAAAACAGAGAGCGTGTAACACAAGTAACACAATACAGCAGAATTACTGTAAAAACGGAGTAAAATGTAATAAAAGATAACGAATACAGAATAATATCTCAAAACACAAGTTCTACTGTTTCATTTCGACCTTTGGGTCTGACACATTGCATTTTGTACATCTAACACACTTCATGTTTCTGGAGAAGTTGAAACCTGTTTGTTCTGTTGTATGGTATTTTGTCTATAGAGGTCATTTTAATCGAGCTGAAGTCTCTGTTATGCATTTCCTCATAGTGGTGAGAGACACTGTTTAAAGTCTCCCTTTTTAATGCAGACTTTTTTGATGTCCACACAGACAGCCGTGCAGCTACCTTGTTCTATTAACCCTTTAATTTACACTTTTACCTGAATGGATTTGACTAGGTGTCCCAATTTTTTATTTTTTTTATAGTGCAGGGACTTCTGAAGATCATAGTGGGCTTAGCTGGGAGGGGGGGGACCTAAAAAAGCAAATTCCAGTCTCAATGTTTTTTTGATTTTTTGATGAGAGGTGTTAAATTGAGTTATGAATGAAAATCCTTTTTCAATTTTTTTGTATTATCGCACTTCCTAATTTTTTCAGTGACTACGTTAGAGAGACAATCTTGTTGGCTAAGCAAATTAGCTTTTTCCAATGCATTAGCCACTAGGTTTTTTGGATATTTTTTTTTCCTAAAAACTCTGAGTAAACGTTTTGCTTGATAACAAAAATTTAGGGTGGTCTGTGCAATTCTTTCTCAAACATCTGAACTGACTATAAGGGACATTTTCTTTCCACGGTATATAGTGGCCACTCTAAAAATGAAGGAAGCTATTCTTGTCCACGGTTTTAAAATGGCAATTTCCGATAAAAATATTAAAAAATTCAATAGTTTAAGCATTAACGCTACATACAAATGAGACACGTCAATTATCATTGTTGAGGTGACAAACAAAATCTACATGTGCATATGTGTATATATATATATCTATATATATATATATATATATATATATATGTGTATACATATATAAGTGTATGCATTTTTGTATATCTATATATATATATATATATATATATATATCTATTATATATATATATTATATATTTATATATATATTATATTTTATATATATATATATATATATATATAAACGAAGAATCCACAGCACTCCAACATGTGCCTTTTATTAGGGTTATTACTCCCCTTGATTCTGGTGCTTCTTTGGGATGTGTCATTATGTTAACTAGGGAGGTTGTTGCGTCTGTACCACGTTGTTTGGGGCTTATAGTGACAATCTATATGTTTTGCATACATTACCGCTCTTTATAATGCTGTTAAACTTACATTTTCTCCGGTATACAAAAGCGGAGATGCTGCGCACGCGCAGTATGAAGATATGACGAGTCTTCTATCATCTTGAGTAAGGGCAGCTCTTAGTATGCACGACGCGTGTATCGGACTTTTGTTATCCTCTAGGGTGAGTGGTTCTTTACTATAAGGCCTTGTTCACACGGCTTATTTGGGCGCGGATTGGATCCGTACTGCGCTCCGTATTTGCGCTGCAGTATGGCTCCAATCCGTCTCAGTCATTACGGTAATCCACAGTTTTCATAGAGAACTATGGATTCCGTCGCTCCTCCCCGCTCGGCAAATCCGCTGCGGGGGGAGAAAGTGTCTATGGGGCCGGCGGGCAGCGCCCCCGCCCCTTATTCAAGCCGTAACTGCGGGGAAAATCCGTCCCGCAATTACGGCTTGAATAAGCCGTGTGAACATTGCCTAATAATCCTTACACAGGTGCATTCACTTATTAATTTGGATTAATTCTGATTATTAATCACTTTTTTTTGACTTGTATGTATTAATGGATTATGGTTAGGTTCAGAAATGAAATGGTGTAAAATATGTGTATTATGTTGATTACATGATCTGTATGAAAATTTTATTGTATTACTGTTAAAAGCTTATTGTTAATCACGAGTGTTAATTGTTAATCATGGATTGTTATCACATTTATGGGTTTATATACCCTCTATTTGCGTGTATCACATTGCTTGAGAAAGATCCCATTGTGGGATTGAAACGTTGCACGTTGCATGGGTGAATAAAAAAGGATTCGTTTTTTCATTCTAAAAAAAAAAAAAAAAAGATTGGAGTGCTGTGGATTCTTTGTTTATATACTTTGGTCTTTGTCAGGACTTATTGCCGCTGGCACCCACTGTAAGTTTTTTTTTTTGCTTGGAAGAGTGCTGCATTTTTTTCTTTTTATATATCTATCTATCTATCTCTCTCTCTCTCTATATCTATATATATATATATATATCTATATATATATTTATATATATATATCTATCTATATATATATATATATATATATATATATATATATATATTGTGAGAAGGTGACAGGCGACGTCGCAGAGGGAAGGTATTTTTCCTCTAGGGTTCCGTCTTATGTGGATGTTAGGAAGCCTCTGGACCGATGCATGTCACCGAGAGGCCTGGGCTCGGTGAGGGATGGCCGACAGCTTAGGTGTCAGTAACACTATGTTACTGACACAGTGTTAGTATAGCGGTTCCAGTCCGCTTAGTCTGGGTCGGCTTTTCCTGGAGTGGTCAAAGAGCAGGGTGGGTGGCCACTCCCACACCCAGGTGAGGCTGGTATTAGGCCTATAAAGCCTGGGCCTGCAGGCTTGTGTTTGTCTTCCTGTGGACCTCTGCTGCTAAGAGGGAAACCACGCTGTGACCGTCTAATAGTGCAGGACAGAGAGGACCGCTCTGTATAGGTAGAGCTTTGTGTTTTTGGCCTGAACTTTAAGGCTTTGTGTTTCTGTTTTCTCCTGCAAATAAACCCAGGCAGCGCCTGGACTTGAACTTTACTTCCGTGTCACTGTCTCGGTCTGTTGAAGCCCTGCTGCCTACCTGTTCATGATGATATATATATATATATATTTATATATATTATATTTATATATTATATATATATATATATATTATATATATGGGGTTAGCATCATGACTATCGCTAGAGACTCGAATAGATCTATTTGGCTTCAATGACACAAAAAGACAGATTTGCATACACTGGTGCGACTCATGTCCCCGTAGCAGTAATATATATTTTGTGCCCTTCTACATTACAATTAAAATATAGTAGCTTTTAGAAATTCAGGTGAATGACCACATCTATGAGGTCATTACCTAATGTCCATAAACTAATCACTTTCACCCATAAAGCTCTCCACAGCGCTTCACCCCCCTACATCTCCTCCCTCATCTCTGTCTACCACTCTGCCCGCTTTCTCCGCTCAGCTACGGACATCAAACTACAGACCACAATCATCCGAACCTCCCATGCCTGTCTTCAAGATTTTGCACGTGCTGCACCCGTTCTCTGGAACATCCTGCCACGTACCATCAGGTACAATCCTAGCCTTCGCAGTTTTAAGAGTGACCTGAAAATATATCTTCTTAGGCAGGCCTACCAAAACCCCTAATTGCTAACCCACACCTTTTATCACACACATTTCTGTCACTCCCTACACTAGGGCAATCACAGGAACTTATCTGTATATAGATTTACTGTCATGGTGGCAGGTTCACCCAATTTTTGTTTTTCTTTTTTTTTTGCAAACCACCTCATATTTATGAAACAAGGCTGGACCATTGTAAACTTAGCACTTCTCCCCCTTTGTTTCCCCCAGGCACCCTCATAGATTGTAAGCTCTTGCGAGCAGGGCCCTCACACCTTGTGTCTCATCTGTAAGTAGCTCTCACTGTGTAATATCTGTCTTTTGTCTGTAATTATACCCTCTACATTGTAAAGTGCTGCATAATATGTTGGCGCTATATAAATAAAGATTATTATTATTATTATGTCCTAAGTTTTAGTGGAAATGCACCATAATAATATAGCACAGTGTTGGTTCTGCAGTAGAATTGCCTGTAGTCAACAAGTATGAGGGTAGGGGGAGCGTTTATTATCAAAAAAGTTGAAATCGGCACGGTATTTAGTTGATCGGATTTTTTAGATCAGCGATAATTTAGGTTAAAATCTGTGATAATTTTTAAATATGCGCCTTTTCGGTGCTTCCTGTCATTTTGGCGGAGAAAATAGTTAAGAATGGGAGCGGGGTGAGTGGTTGGGGGACTCATGACTGGATGTGTATGGTTGGATTGGCTGGAAAAATCAATGCCCCTCGTTTTACATGAAACCCCTTCCTGTTATGATCAGTGTGTTCGTTTTCAAAGCAGAGGAGTGCGCTCTGCTCTGTAAAAAAGCTCATCAAATTTATTCATTTTTTCACGGAAGTCTACTTTTAGCTGTGATCTTAAAAACTGTCAGAGATTTGGATTTTAGGTTTTGGGAGAAAATTTTTAAAAGGGAGATCTACGCGAAAGTAAAGGGAGGGAGCGGGGGGGGGGGGTAAAAACAATACAAGCTTTTTAAAAGAAATACTGGATATTGTATTGCAGCTTGAATTTTTTATTTTAAACAGTTTATGTTGAAAAATTATTTGGTTTGGGGCCTGAACTTATATTGGGATACAGATCTTTTCTAAAAATGCGGTCTATTTTTTAGGTGCAAAACTCCACTTTGTTATAGTTACATTTCAGTGGTGTTCTTTTTAAATTTTTGGGCCCATTTCAGTTTGTTGATAGGGGGCCCTTGCATTTAAAAATTTAATCGCATTTTGTAGTACACGGTTGATGGGTGCCAAAAATACCTTTTATTCTCCGTATACATTTAAGATAGTTTTTTTTGCCTTTTCCCCGCCCAGATTTGTTGTAGAGCCCCCTTGCAGTTAAATTTGAATCCAGCAAATTGTGTAGTCACCACGGTGAATTGAAGGTGCCAAAAATACCTTTTAAATTATCCAAATACCATTTCAGATACGTTTTTTTTGCCTTTTTTTTGCCCGCCCAGATTTGTTGATAGAGCCACCTTGCAGTTAAATTTCAATACAGCAATTTTGTTTTGAGGGATTTGGAATAGTGTGATTTGATCTTTTAAAAAGGAGATTTCCCCAAAATTTTCCATCCCCTCTCAAATTTTATCTTTCTAAAAATGGGAAAAAAGCAGGGGGTAAGCGAGCAAAAGGGGGGTAGGAATGGAGGTAGGGGTTTAAGAAAAGGGGGGGGGGGGGGGGTGTTTAGTGTGGGGGCAACACCAAGCCAGCGGATTGTCTTTGCGGCCCGTCGGGCCCTTTTTATGCTGGGTCGGGGCCCTGTGAATTCAGTAACGAACAGCGTCGCCAATCTGTTTTCGTGGTTAAATGAACCTGTCAGCAGTCTTACCCTCGTCCCCCAGTCCGGCCACAAATGTCGCCCTCGCATCTCACTGAAAAAAAGCAAAGGGAGTCCAAAGTCAACTGTGTACCCCCCCACTGTGGATAACCCATTTTTAAAGCCCCTTTTTGATGACAAATGGGTTTGGGGGTCGAGGCATGTTAAAAGTAAAGGGCCCAAAAGGGATGATTTTCTCTCTCGGGCCCCCAGTTATGTCCATCAGAGGAGGGAAGGAAGGGTTAAACGGCAAAAATTTCCCGGGCGGTCGGAAACGCCTTGCAGTCCTCTTGCTGTAGCCCCGCTCCGGGATGCAGAATGTCAGGAAACGAAGTCCCCTGTGTTATGATGTGATGACGGGGCATTGGGACCCATCGTGGTCTTTTCCACAAAATTTTGTTGCGGGGCCCATCTGGAGAGGGGAAAGCTGGGTATTAAATTTTCGGGGGGGCCCAAAAGGGGGGGGGGTACGAAGCCCCGGTATATTGCCCCAGGCCCAGGGGGAAAACCCCGTTAATGTTTGAATCAAAAAGGGTTGGACTTCAAAGGGCCGGCTTCTTTGAGCGCCCTGATTCCCCCAGCGAGTCTATGCCGCCTTTGCGTAAAATAAGTAGAGGCAAGAACTTAGGTTTTTAAACCCACCCCACATGTCTGTCAATGCAGCGAATGCATGAGTTGAAATGGAGGAACACTTGGAAAAAAAAGGCCGGGGCCGAGCGGGCTTCAACCCACTGTACACCTCTGCTCCCCCTCCCCCTCCTCCGCCACCCCAAGCGTTCCTCAGCTGCCATGTCTCTCAGATCTGATCGGGATCAGTTCCCGGGCTCGCCCCCAGGTCGCCCGGGTCCCACCAGCCCCACAGAGACCCACCCTCCCCCTTTTCCCCCCACCGTTTGACGACCTGCACCCCTTTCAGCGGCCAGTCTGCAGCCCCCTTCTTCTTCAGGTTTGGGGCAAAAGAAAACTTTAACCCCAAACCACCCAAAAACCCAAACCCCGAATGGGCATTGCCAGGCTTTGGCCCTTGGAATGTTGCCTTTCCCTTTGGGTGGACACGGGGTTTTCCGCCCGTTTAGGGCCCCTTGCCTGCCCCAATACAAATCCCGAGGGGCTTTTCTTTCCCCGAAAGCCGTCCCTCCCCGGGCCCAGCATGTGTATCTAAAATTTAGGGGTTGTTGCTTGTGGCCGGAAAAGCCCATTGACCCCGCACATGGACTTTTAAGCCGGCCAAGGTGTTTTCTCTTTGAAGCTCCTGGGTGAGGGGTGGATGTTTTGGGGGGTGCGGTAGCTTCAGGTCGGCGAAACGCTTTTTCAAAACCCAGGGATGGTGCAGGGCTTTTTCCCCAAGGGTTTCCTTGGGGTGGCATGGGCCAGAAAAAAACCGGGGCCTGTTGAAATAATCTGTCTTGGGGACCGTCCACAAAAGGGTCAGGAGTGTGGAGGTTTCCGAAACGAGACCGAGGTGGGGGGTTGAAAAGAACCTTGTGCCGGGAAAGGGTGGGTGCGAAAAAAGGTCGAAATCGTGGCCCCCTTAAACGGTGGTGGAGTACATCCCTTGCCTGGCAATGTCTAAACCCTCGTCGCCAGAAATTTTTTTAAAGCGCTCCCCGGGTTGGACTGTGTGAAAAAGGGGTCGGGGTCTGGTTCGCACTTCGGCGTTGAAACCGCTTCCCCCGCCGGCTTTTTGCGCGTCAGTAAAAACCTCCCCGAAAAACCGTCTCATTGTTGACATGGAAAAACACGGGGAAAATTCCCCCTCCACATGCTCCAGGGGTTTGTGGGAGAGCACAATGATTAGAATCGAAGTGACATGGCTGAAAAAGCAGCGGTGTGGCCCTCGGGGTGTTGGCCCCAAGGTAGGGCAGGTAAAAAAGAGCTCTGCCCCTCCTTGCCGTTTTGAAAAAAGCCCCAAAATGGGTCAGTGGGACGTCCCTTGTCAGATGAGCATTGTGGTGATTTAGTTCGGGGGAAATGTTGGAACAAAAACATCGGGGTCCCGCCAGCGACGGAGGGGGGACGGACACAGTTGGGACACGAAAGCCTTTTTTTCCGGAATCCAAAAGGCCCACATTTTTCTCAATTTTTTGGTTTCATTGGCAGGGTTTGGGGTTTAAGGGTAGGCAAGGCGGGTTGTTCGGGTGCTCTTGAGGCAAGTAGGGTGTTTTGAAGCGTGCGGAGGAAAGCGGGGGAAAGGGGTAATTCCTGGGAGCGCGTTACCGCGTCCCTGCCTGGAAAGGGTTGGCGCGAATTTGAGGCGGGGGGGGGAAAGATGAGGGATGAGTTTGTTAGTCCCTTGCCCCAAGGTTGGGAAATAAAGGCTCCATCTCTCCTGAGTGCTGGATGCTCATTTCCCCCAACATGACCCTGCTTGGGCATCAAAATGAAACGTTTTGGGGGGGCCCCTTGGACCCCCGGGACAAAAAAAATCAGCCTTTCCTTTCCCACCACCCAAATGAGAGTAAAATGAGGAAATGAGCCTTGCTGATTGAAAACTGGAGAATCTGTTGGTCGCTTCCGTTCTTCAAATGTCACGGTGGAAAAAATCAGGAGTGACGCAGTAGAGTGCCAAGTGCCGTGCGGCAGAAAGCAGGCAAGGGGGCGACCCTAATAGGTGACCCTGGCATTTTTGTTTACCCCCTCCCCCAACGATGCAAGCAGGGCCATCCAACACACAGGACCGTTTTTAGATCGGGTGCACGACTATCTGGTTCAACCCGATTTTTTTGGATGTGTTCGGGACCCAATAGATTTGGGTATCCAAAATGGTGAAGGCCCCGAGTCGTACCCCCCTAGAGGTGTTGCCCGCCCAGCAGCCGGTCATATTGAGGACCTTCAGCACAGTGGAAAATCTTACAGAAAAAAACCCCGGTTTTTCCCACGATAATGTGGATCGTTTGACTTTCTAAAGGAAAAAATCGGGTGGATCTTGATGATGTTGGGCCCCAAAATTGCCGAGGTCACCGTTAGTTGCCGGGCTACTTCACTTCCCCTTCAAAAAGAAATGGTCCTTTGAAAACTTTTTTTTAAATGATATTTTTATGCAATTTTTATTCTTTTTCCAAATTTTATTTTTTTGGTTTTGTTGGGGGGACTGTAAAAGACGCAAGGTTTCTTGAAAACCCTTTTCCATTTATTTCCACTTTAAATTTTTTTTTCATTGTCAATGGTTTTGAGGTCATGTTGTGTGAGATACGCTTAATCATGGTCTGTGGAAAAGAAATGTGCTTCTAAGTGGATTTTTTCCCCAAATTTTAACAGTGGGGAAGTATTTTTATAATTTTTTTGGGGTTATGCTGCTTTAAATGCAGCAAAACTAGGGTCCCATTCTAAAAAAAATTTTTTTTTAAAGAATTTTTTTTCCAATTGTAAAAAATGGCTCGGGTATGTTTTTAATTTTTGGGGGCATTTTGCTGTGAAAGCAGAGACTTCAGGTCCCATTGAAAAAATGTTTTTAAAAAGACATTTGTTTTCACAATTTTCAAGGGTGGGTCAAGGGTGTGGTGCTTCGAAAAAGGAAAAGGTTGGACCGTTAAAGCCCCATATTGCAAAAAGATTGTTTTTGCAAAAATCTTTAAAATAGCTGCAATCCCCGTATTGAGACAACCCTTTAATACAATTAAAAAAAGAGAAACAAGACATGGGGGTTATCCTTTTAAAAATGTGTTTCAGAATTAAAATAAAAAAAACTTGATGTACAAAAAAAGTGGTTAAAAAAATTCTTGAATTGTACAAGGGAGGTACAGGAAGACTTGACCGATTTTGTTATCCATAGGACAGGAGTTGGAGCACGGAAGAGAACAAAGAAAAAAGAGACATTTCCCGCAGTTGGTAAAATGAAAAAAAAGATTGCCAAGAAAAAGGGCACCCTGGGTGGAAAGGAGGGGGTTTTAACCCCCAGTATTTTCCCCGTGAGCCAAAATTTGGGCGCACCATGGGGGGGAAAAACGCTACCAGGTTTGACTGTGTACTGAGGAAGGCTGGGGTTTTACTCACACTTCCGTACTCTGCTTCAGCACGAGTTTTCGTTTTTCTGCGTTTAAGGGCTTTTTACTTTTAAAAAAGATGACGGAGCCCGCCTGGGTTCACCCCACCCATGTAACCCCGGGCCCTGACAGCTGAACTGGTGTTAATGATGAAGAGTAGCCGGGCCCCACCGCACCCCCTGTAAAATTGGCCTGGCGCTGGACCTCCGTGTTAAAAAGAGGCGTAGCCCGGGCTCTCACCCCACCCCCTGTAAGTTGGCCTGGCGTGGACCTTCCCTGTTACAGATGGTGCGCAGAGGCTTCCGTTTGAGGAATCGGAGAGCTTTAAATTTTTCAAAAAAATTGAATTTAAAAAAAAAGGTGATTTCTGTGAGGTTTAGGGAGGTAAAAAGGGCCCCAGGGTGGAACAAATTGCACAATTTGGGGGTTAAAATTTTTTTTGGGCTGGGTATATGGGGGCGCATCATTTGATTCCGGGGGTCTGCCCTAATATGAAGAAGGGTTTGGAGGGGAAAAAAGAAAACCATTGAATTGATTGGGAATCACTCCAGAAACCAGGGGGGCAAAAATTTCTCAAAATTTAAAAATTTTTTTTGGGGAGATTAGGACATTTTTATTACTTATGGGGTGTGGGGAGAATTAAAAATCTACACGTGTAAAAAAATTCTTAAAAACTGCGGGAGGGGTGTAGGTTTGTATGTTACACACTTGAAAAAAAAAACAAAATGATAAAAATGTAAAATATAAATAAAACTTCCTAAATAAATTCTGTAAAAAAATGTCGTTACCAAAAAATATATAAATGACAGTACTGTTTCAAATAGATAGTGCCATTTTGTGATCTGGGGGGGTCAAACGGTTTTAAAAGGTATACTGGGGGGTACCAGGACCCCGATATAGGTTAATGTCCCGTTCAACCTAAAAAATTTGGGGGGGGGAAAGCTCCTTTTTCCGGGACTTTTTAATCTGGGGCATGCAGGTTTGGGGCTCTGCTGGTTTTAGGACAGGATTTAATGTCCCGTTCAAATAAATGTGGGTTAAATCTACTGCCTTTTGGGCCCTTTTTTAAATTTTTGGGTCTGGGTTTAAGGGTCTGCGTGGGCAAGAAAGGGTAGTGAATGGTTTTGTGAGTTTTTTTCTTTTGGGGTTTTTAACCTGGGGTTTGCCTAAAATGAGCAGATACGTTTGCTGTTTTGTTGTTAATTCCAAGCTTCTCCCTCCCTGTTTTGGGGGTTTAAAAATGAAGGTGTTGTTCCCCTCCCCAGACTTTAAGGTCTCGGCGATAATCTTATGACTATCGGATATTTACGATAATTGCGATTCGACTATCGACCCGTGCGATGTCAAGTAATCGTCATCACTAGTGAGGAGCAATCATCAGCAATCCACTCTTGATAAATAACACAACACAATTTGTCACATGCTTTATTTACTGGGATAACACCACCTCTCCTTGTGTTTAGGGATTCACAAAAAGCTACTGTGTGTGACATGGGATTGTGGACAGCTGTTTTACTGTAACTGGAATTTTCTGTTTAATGAGAGCCCTAAGTTTATGAATATGATGGGTGGGGCCCGATGCAATCCTTTTTTTTTTAAAGGCAATTTAGCAAAAAATTTTTTCTTTACTCCAGAAAATGTTTTTATTACCCTAGAGCTAAAATGTGCTGTTTATACCATCAAATGTGTTATGATGGCTTTCTCATTTTACTTGAAAACTATTAGCATTGTAATTGCATTTGATGTAACCTCCCACAGTGTTAAATTAGTAAACCCATTCTAATTTTCTATTAAAAAATCGCTTTAAAAAACTGAATGAGAAAAATCCCTGGAAAATTGGGGGGACATCTTTGAATGCTGAATTATTTTGGTTGAAAATTATAAGGTGCATAACACATTTTTTTTTAAGAGTCCCGAATTTTTAAATACAAAAAAAGGGGGGAATGTCAATTTGTGCTCCTGTCGTTACATTAGGTGGATGCCCCACTGTTATGAAAAGATTTTTTTGAAAATTTAAAGCAAAACATTTTTATTCTGATCTTTGTAAAATTCATGGTATTTATGCTCAAAAACTTGTTGGAAAAAAAATTTTTTTTAAAAAACCCCTTTTTTTGCTTTCACGGTGGTTTTTGATGGTTTTTTGTGTGCAATGTACGCATTAATGCTGTTTTTTCCAAAAAGTTCTAAAAAAGCATCAAAATGCCCGTGTGAAAGCACCCTTAAATCCCATTAATTTTATTAGTCAGAAATGCACCTAAACCAATGTTGTTGAGTGAAACTTTCAAATTTTTAAAGGGAGCTGATGTTAGGCTTTCTGTGTCAAACCTTTTACATTAAAGGGTTTTTTTGTTTTTTGTTTGTGGATAATGTTTTGGTGCAGTTTTATTGGGATTCCTGGAAAGAACAGTTTGCATGACGGACCCCTTAGTTCTGCACGGAACTTTGGCGTGTCATACCATCAATATGCCACTAATGGAAAAACCCATTTCATCAGCGGCAGCCTACTGTAGTCAGGAGGAAGCCAGTGTTCATGGGATGAACTGGTTGCTCCTCCTTGCCTTTAACTGATACTCTCTCTCCACTAGTCCTATAGGAAGAAATATTTCATGCAGCGGCAGAAGACATGGGGGGGTTTGGCGTTTGGATTACCATGCAATGGATGCCCCCGTGTTTTTAGCAAAAAATTTATTTGTTCTGTGCTTCTTTTCAACACAGTTTTTCTTTTTTTTATTGAGGGCTTTTTTTTTTTTTTTTTTTTTAAATCCCTAACTTCCAAAAATCATAACCTTTTTATATTTTTCCATCAACATAGCTGTCTGAGGACTTGTTCTTGCAGGATGGTTTTAGATGTTTTTTATTATTGGGACCCTTTGCCATTTTATGTTCATTAAAAAAAACTGAAACCAAAAAAAAATTTTTTGTGGGTGGAAATTTAAAAAAAAAAAAAGCAATCATACCACTATTTGTTTCATTGTTATGTATTTAACTATGTGGTTTAAATAGCATATTAAATTTGGTCTGTGAGTCACTACGGTTCCAGCAATAACAAATGTATATTTTTTATCTGTTTTCTCCCCTTTTTTAAAAATAAAAAAACCTTTAATAAATTTCTAGAATCTTTATGTTCTGAGTCCAATAACTTTTTATTTTTCTGTAAGACTCGTCAGGGCTTTATTTTTTGCCGGGTTGTATTTTTATTGGTGGCATTTTAGAGTTCACATGACTTATAATATTCCTTTATATTTTTAAAACTTTTAATAGACTTTTTTAAACTTTTTATATTTTAGTCTCTTTAGAGCAATAGCTAATAGAATATACTGCAATACTTATGTATTGCAGTATATCATTTTAATATTGTTCTTCTTTTTCCTGGCTGGGTGTAATAGGTGTAATAAGATGGCAGGCCTAGGGGCCTTCATTAGGCTCCTGGCTACCATGTCAATTGTTCAGCACCCCACAATTGCATTGTGGAAACTATTGGATGATGTGCTTTCTCTTATTTAGTTTCTTGAAAGACAGAGTCACACTGAGCATAGCATCTAAGTGGTTAATCAGCTTAGATCAGAGTTATTTCCAATCCTGGTAGCTGATGACAGGTGACAGTAGTGATTAACAGCTGGCAACTGTCATGTATGGCGCAGACTCCGTTCCAAAGATCACTCCATAACCCTCTCCATACATTACTCTTACACCAGATGTCAGGAAGTGTTTAATGACATCCTGTTCTGACACAGAAAGGCCTATCATCATTAAACATTTACATCCCAGGTTCTCTTTATCGATTTGCTTCACCACAGGAACTTTTTTCTTCAAATCATCTGCTTAGTAGTAAAATTGCTCAGCTGCTGTAATCTGTCTCCTAACTGTGTGCAAAATGACTTTTCTTCTGGACCAAGTAAATTGTCAAACATGCCATGCGATGATCACTAATAGCCATTAAACTCTCCTGCCAGGACAAGTTTTCTGTCATAAGGATTAATGGCAAAAAGCTAGGATATGATATCACCTTCTGATCAGATCATAATTCCCATTCTTCACATTTTTTCCCTGTAGAGCAGTGCTTCTGTCCACAGCATAGCACCTTTATGGGACAGTCAACCGATACCACTTAGATAGTGATTGCTGGGAGCTGCAACATGCCATGATTTTTCAGCTATGGGAAAACCACTTTAAAGGTTGGCGCTCAACTTTCTACAAGCCCTAAATAAATAATGTCTTTTAGGGTTAATTTACACTAATACACCTTTGCAAACGTCTGTACAACTGGTTGACAACCAATAAAGGAACCATAGGACAGCACCTTTTTAAACCATACATAAAAAGCAGGCAATTTTAATGAAGCTTCAATGACCCTCAAATGAACATGGTTTTTTCGGGACAACAATTTCTACAAGTGGAGGGAGTCAGTTGTGACCCCAAGACACTGTAATGGATACAGGGCTCTCACCCACAAAAAACTACCCCCAAAAGTTGAATTTTATTTTTAGATGGTACATCTTCAGTGTACCAGATGATCAGCACCTCACTGGTCTTACACCCACTTGCCCTTCCCGGAACCCCGTTGCTGTCCCTTGTCGCTGGTGCGAACAGCGAGGTGCTGATCATCTGGTACACTGAAGATGACGTCAATCACTGAGCCTTATGTCCACTACCATTCCTTAGGGAGAGAAATTCGGGCTGGAAGAAAAAAAGGGAGGATCAATGCGCCTGTACCAGAGTTCGCCGACAGTGATCCTGCTGACAGTGTACATGTTTTTCACAGGAAACTCATTGCATACCTTGAGCCTGTATACATTCTACATTATTCCATTAAACACATCAGTTGTTATACCTATAAGAAATTTCTTGGAGCTTCTTATCACCTTCCGCAGTCTTATTTAATTCATGAGCAAATGGTTTTCCCAATTGTATATGCAGCGCTCAAGAGGTGCTATTTATACAGTTTTTTTAAACACATAAAGTAGGCGTGAGCAAAGTCCCATCAGCACAGCGTAAGCACTGATTATGTCACTTTGGGAAAACAATCCCGACCCAAGGGAATAGTATCTTTTTAAAAAAATTTTATTGTCCTATACACCTGCCTAGGTGGGGGCTAAATCGAACTATAGGAAAAGCCTCACAACAAGTTAAATTTTTCCCCCCAAGTGCATCTTATGATCTGATGCGTCTTACAGTCCAAAAAAAGACGGTAAATACTTATTTTCCCCACTGTAGACTTTAGAATAATTAAAATTTTCCAATCCAACATTATCACGTCCCTTCTTTGGGGACCTTTATGTTTCAAAAACAGAAAGGTAAACCAGATAATGCATCGATCACAACAGCATGGCTTTACAGAAGAAGAGTTGAAATTTTCACCAAGAGAAAACATTTGACGCGCTATGAAATGAAAAAGCAGCTAAAATCCCATTAGCAAAATAGCAACGTTCTTTCCTAAAATCAAAACATTTGGTCCTTTCCCTTTTGATCAACAAATTTTTTATAAGGGGGGAAGGAATGCTACACAATGCTGATTTCTAAATGAGTTAATTTTTTCAAATAAAATGAAAAACATCTAAGTTTCAATCTCTAATCTGTGTTCTATCATCTGTTGTGAATATAATATGGCTATAAAAGATTTTTTAAATTTTTGCATTTTTTCTTTCTTTCGTTTTTTTTCAACTTCTCGGGAAACTAGGTTGTTGAAAAACCCCCTTTTTTTTATAGGGTTTTGTTTGGCTTTCAGGGCGGGCCCCCATTCACTTGATGGATACAACCTATTTGAAATGCTGTGCTGTTTTTTTTTTTTTTTAAGGGGGAGGTGAGGAAGGCGAGGGAGGCAGAGGGGAGTCAAACCAATTTTTTTAGATTTGAACACGCCTTTTGCAATACTTACAAAACAATCACAAAGTATGAAAGGCAGGTTTACATTTCAATTGCTACACAATAAGAAAATAAAAGTCAGAGCTTTTATGAAATAGATATGTGATATACATTAGATCTGAATCAGAAAATAGACGTTTCTCAGTCACTACTCTCAACCACAGTTCCCCACAAGCTGCATGGAAAGATGTTACCAAAGAGTGATGTTTAGTCATTTGGATTAATTATCTGGTGGATGACTCACTTAGAAATAAATTGTTTTCTGAAAGAATATTTTTGTCAATATTAAAATTTCTGCTAACATGAATAACTACTTCAGCAAGTTTAATTATTTACAGTATGACTATCACAGTCAACACATTATATTCTGATAAGCTATAGGGTAAAGCACTAGGACTCTTGTGCTACCCATTGGAAGTAGCGTCCTTTAAGGTCACACCCAACCAATTAAAGATCCTTGAAACAAGACTAGAGAATTCAAGCCAAGCCAGTAAGTCCTCCATATGGGGAGTCTCCGATATGGAGACAGCTGACAGCTGTTTTAGTGTGTGTGTAGGGTTCCAGTTGCCTGTTTGAGAGGCCTTTGACCTTCCTCTAAAGGAGACTTGCAGGCCATGTGAGAGATCTACTAGGCATGCCTCAATGTATTCAAACAAAAGAGTGCAGAATAGAAGCAAGTAGTACATGGATATCTCCTGTTCTAGTAATAGATGAAGATTTCAGTGTCTGTCTATGATGATTTCAAGGTTACTATGAATCCTGTGTTATCAACATAGCAATATCCATTGAAAAAAAGAGGGGATTTATTTCCAATCTCTCAGATGGAAAATGTTCAGCAAACTTGATTTAGCAGAAGCTTATTTGGAGATTTGGAAGGAGATTGGGAAAAGATCCTATCACTATAATAAACTGTTTTTAGGGGTTGGCTATGCTGCAGAAATGTGGCAAGAGCCATGGATCAGGTATGACGAAGCAAAGGACCCAATGCTTTCTAGATAATATCTTTGTTACTTTATCACCAAACTGCTTTACATCAATTAGAGTATTGTGGGCTCAGGGTTCATCAAGAAAAGTGTAAATTTCTAAATGCAAATGTTATTTATAGTCAGCAAAGAATTAATGCACAAGGCTTACACACCAGTATTCTAAAGGAGGTTTAGGATATGGTGAATACAACAAAGTTAAGGTCATTTTTAGGATTCATAAAATCTTACAACTGGTTGTGACCAGGCTTAAAACACTACGACACATCCATTAAATGTTTTGGTACATATAAGAAAGCCCTAGAAATGGACGAAAATTGTGCCATGGCTGTTAAAGGAGTATAGAGGCTGGTGATAGCTGCTAACTAAGGTTGAGTCTTTATCCTATGAGACTGCTGCAGATTAATAGAGATGCCCTTTACCTTGTCTGTTGAATCAGTAACTCTATCGAAGAGAATTTACTTCTGTTACTGATCACAAACCCCTGATCTCTACTTTCAACTCACAGAGGGATATATGTCATTAGCAAACACTGCAGGTATTCACAGATGGTTATTATTTCTTTAACAATACAATACTGTGATATATTCATGCCAAATTTGATGCGTTATCATTGCAAAAAAAAAAAAAACACAGTGGACAGTGTTTATACAACGTGGGGGCAGTCATTATTTCATCTAGTCTGAAGCCTCAGGTATAAAGAGTTGCTTGTTGGTCATGTTGGAGTTGTTAACATTAAAGCGCTAAGAGGCTTTGTATGATGGCCTGCACTAACCAACAAACTGTAGATCTAGTTCAGCACTGTCTTGGGCTTCAGCAGGTACAAAATGTGAAATAAATTGTACACATTTATCTATGTGAATTATCCACTCTACCATGGCAAAGAATTCATCCAAATAGATTTCAAATGAATAGATTTTAGTAGCTAATTAAAATCACCTCTACCACATACAGCTAATATGCAAGAACAGGTGTTCCTGACCAGCTTGTCAGTGACAATGGGCCTCACGTGTGTGTGAACATTTCCAAAAAATATTAAAGTTATTTGGAATACAACACATGACACCTGTACCACATCAGCCTGCTACCAACGGCCTCGCCAAAAGATTTTGCAAAAGATTTACTCCAGAGTCATACCATACAGGCAATGACAGGGAAGGTTTTACCCTGGCTCGAGAACTTTTCAATATTTACTACATATCTATTTACATATAATATCTGCTAATACGTAGAACTACTTTAATAAGTTTAGTTACCGTATATACAATATGGATTTTTACTATAGTGGGGAGAGTGGTAGGTATTTGAAACATCAGACATTCGACAATGTCTTGTTTAAACTTTGTATTAGCATTGTAAACACTAGTGCATGAATTGATCCTAATCCATATTTTAGGGCCCCTCAGCACTCGATGTAAACACACGAGTCATGGTGGAGATGTGATTGTTTGTCCTCCCCTTTTACACATGACGATGTACTGCTGACCAATAAGCATATTTATGCCGGCATAAGTGATCCAATAAGTCAAAAAACACATAAAGTCATCAGGAGCAGGTTCGCAATGGCCAATGTCTAGCTGATTGGTAATGAATGTTCTTAGCATTATTCAGTTATCAGCCTGTGTTAGAAGAGCCTTTACTTTACTGCTGTTGATCCCTTTCTGCCTCGTTTTTTTCCGTCTATTTCATCTGTTCTTGTAATTACTATTTAATGTAGACTCTATGCAGCTTGTGTATGTATAACACAATGATACTGACTAAATACGTTACAAGAAACATTCCTTTACAGTGCAAAAAATGTGTCAAAATTCAAAAGAAACTTGGATATGCTGAATAAATGGGGGAACAGGTTACAATAAAACACAGATACTGAAATAATTTACATTACAGTTACAAAAAAATACAACGGAATTGAAAAATGATTTACCCTCGAATCCAGTTGCTGTAGGTAAGACCACAAGTATTCTATATTTGCTCCGAATGGATGGACATTTAGAAACGTTGAAATGATACCTGCAAGTGAACAGAACATATACGGTAGGTTTCTATGCAGTAACGATGTTCAGACTTGTAGGAAAAACTGTCACCATGCTAGTGAATAATTATATTTACTACAAAAATCTTGGTCTTTTCAGCTGTTGCAAAATACTACATGTTCCCAGCTGGATTAGCAAAATGGTATTTGGAGCCCAACAAGAACAGCTGGTGAGCCACAGGCCGCCAAATTATGTTTTGTTTTATAATATTTCCAAATTTGAATATAACCTTGGAACATTGTATTCAGTTGGCTTCACACAACAGATAAAGGGTTAAACAAAGATATTTCACAGGAATAACCAAAAGTGCTTTTACTAAATCCAACACTTCACAGGAGTGAAACATTGTGCAGCCAGGTGACTGAGATAAAACAATGCAGGATGGTGTTCTTCCTATTCAGCCTGCTAGAAGCTTATTAACCATCCATTTTATGCTTGATTTGCCAATACAAAATTGCAGCTACTAAAATATGGGAATTATCATTTTTCTTTAGTGTGGATGTTCCCTCGAGAAAATATTTTATATAGATGTGTCACAAAACACATTGACTTGAAGTTTCCCAATAATTACACTGTTCGAAGTCATGAAAACTATTTAAATCCCATTACAGCTAAATGGTCCTGCAGAAAAAGTAAAGTCCCCCATCATGTACTTCCTTACAATACACTAAAATAAACCATCAGATCAAAAGTAATGTTGGAAAAAGCAGGATTCCTAGAATATAAAGACAAACTCAAAGTAGCTTAATATTTTAGAGGACTGGGGTGCATGCAAGCATAAATACATGCAAACAACAAATGCATGTTAAACACCACAGACAATCGATTGGGCACAAATAAGAGGAAAGGTGGAGACACGCTTATGAATGTGGCTACTAAAATAAAAGGTTTCACATTTGGAGTTCAATCCCACATGGCCTCTTCTAATCATGAGAAAGAATCAACTGGCTTGTTTATAGGTTTGGCTGTGCCCGATACTGCATTTCAGATCCATTCAACTTTAAGGGTGCGTCCACATGGCACGGTTTTCTCGTCGGATTTTGAGATGGTTTGCGGTTTTGGAAACTGTCTGAAAACCAACAAGAAACCATCCCCACAGACTTTAAAAATCCGTTCAGTAGTCTACACTGAGCAGATTATCAGCCGGACGGTTTTTCAGTCGCTGGCAGAAGGTTTGCAAATTCAATGGTTCTGGGGGACAGGCGAATCCACAAACTGCGGACAGAACCATCACCCAAAACCACTGAAATGACGATAAAATACCTGCCGGATTCTTAAACAGAATCCAACCAGCATTTTACCACTGCCGGGTGGACGTACCCTAATGGATTAACCGGAGCACCACAGAGCCATCATTCTGATGTTTGACAGGAGTCCCAAGAGCCAAACCTCCACGAATCAAAAACCAATGAACAAATCTTAAAATAGATCATCAGTTTTACCAGAAAACTTGAGTATTCCCATCTTGTTACTTTTGGGTGGGAAGCTAGCTCATTTCACGTTATGCGCTGGGGTGATGGCTGTGGAAAAACCCCTTTAAGGGTTATTTCCACAATGCATGCCTATAAACGCATTGCTTACTTGACTTTCTAGATCACCTGAGCTAGGCCAGTTTGACACATGTATTCTAATAGTGTCTCATTCAATAGATTCATTGGAGGTGGGCAGTTGAATGAGAGAGAGGTTTACCAAAATACTATAGTCATGAAAATGTAGCTGTATTATGGCTGTGTGAAACAAGCCTTCATGTACAAACAGTAGTCTCCAGTTGTGACAGTAACTGCTCTTAGTACAAATCTATACTTGCAGTCAGAATACAGTCTCTCCTATACACCATATGTAGTACAGAGGCAACATTTTTATGGGATCGCTTAAGGCCAATGAATGGTGAGGCTCTTAGGCAGCGCTTTGGTAACTGTCACAGTATTGTCTTACCTATGAGCAAGGCTTCTTTTTCTGATTTCAGAGCCTGCCTTTGTTTTTCAGAGTCCTTTTCTTTATCATGGTTGAACACCGCAACATTGACGGTCCCATTTTCCTAGGAGTACAAAAGAGTTATAACTTTAGAGTAGTCCTTCAGCCTTTACTATGACATTTTCTAGGTGACATAAAAATGTTTGGTCGACTGTTTATTTGTTCCTCTTCTCCAAATAAAAGATGACCTGAAACAAACTTTATTAGCTGAAGTTTGTAAATCTCACCAAGATGATGTAAATTATGTCTGGCTTGAGCAACCACCTTTCATGGTACTGTGAATTGGCAGTGAAAGTTTTGCTACTTTAATTAAACTGAAATAGCGGGCTCATAAACATAAGGGAGATTTATGCTTGAAGAAAATGAAAGGAAATGTAATTGAAATATAAAAAATGAATTTCTGTATTGGAAATGCTTTTACTCATTAAATTAATAATAGAACATCACATCCATTGTGCAAATGCAAATTATATGCAAATAAGACATTTATTAGGGCATACATGAAACAAAAGTCTTACAACAGAAGTAGAAAAATAACACTGCGATAAAATACACTGTCTATACAGTGGGTGCCGATTTCTGTGGGACTAATGAAGTAATTTTTTCTCTCTTATAGGTTGCAAAGGGCAGCAATATAAGCAGTTATTGCAGACAAGTAATGTAGCTCGGTGGTTTGCACTGGTGCCTTGCAGTACTGGGATTCTGGCTTTTAATTAGCCAGTGCAACATTTACATGGAGTCTGTATGTTCTCCTTATATTTCCTTCAGCCTCTACCCACACTCCAAAAGCACACTGAAAATTTTAATAGAACTTCTATGAAATGAACCCTATTGCGTGTTTGACTTAGGTAAATTAGATTGCAAGCCCCACTGGAGACAGAGGGTGGTGGAAGTGATAACAATATTTATGTAACTTGAAAACCCCAAAGAATTTAGTAACAAGTCAGTCAATATTAGTGTTGCGTTTTGGATTGGGCCGGTGCAAAATTTTACCCAAATCGAAGCAATCTGGTTAAGGTCAGCCTGAAACAAAAAATTTTTGGCAATAATTGACAAACATCTTTCCTGCCCAACCAAAGCTTAGGTTTAGGGCTAGAATTCTTAACTGTCTTGTAAGAGTCTACAGAAAGTGATGTCGTGCCTGGAGTAGTAAGGTGACACTGGGATGAGAGAAAGGCCGCACTGGGAGTTAGGAGTGACTGGGGTATTTGGAAGCGGTAAATTAATCCTTAGAAGACAGTAAAATACCCTAAGCCTAGCTAGGCAGCTGTTAGAATAGGGTTAGAGCTAGAGGAAAATAAATTGAAGTTTGGGACATTTTGAACGAAGATTTTTTCACAAGGTCCGTGCCATGAGTTTTAAACCAAACAGGGTCCTAAATGAGCAATATTACTCAGTATTCTGCTATATGCTATGGCACCCAATCATACAAACGTGAAGTATCCAATTAAACAGTTTCTAACATTTTCTATAACAATTCTTTATAGTTGTTAAGATCTTTGCTTGCAGTCGTTAAAAAAAACAAAAAAACACCTCCTTCAGGCATTAAACATTTGTCCTGAACAGGAAAATAGCTCATTACAATAAAGTTATTAGCACTCTGTCTGGTAACAAGCTATGCACCCTTACCCCCTGGAACCAAACCATGAAAGTTTTTATGAAATGACTACAAGTAAAGATCTGTGCAGAATTAATACAGAAAGTATTCAGGAAGACTATATAACTTTATTATGCAATAAGTATGATTTGTTTGCTGAAACAGTAATACCTCTATAATCTGTTCCTTGGTAAGGACAAATAAAATGAACAGGTTATAATGGTAATGCAATGTGGCGCTTATAAGAGTCATTTCAATATTGTTTAGACCTTTGAAGCCAAAAAGTATGATGCAATGAAATTCAGAGATTTAGCAGTGTCTATAACTAGAGCTTTACAACTGAATATTAATAAATAGGATTAATAGCCGTAATGGAAGGTAGAGAGTATAACAAATTATTCATTGTACAGACTTTGCTTTCTACCATCACTTATTAAAATTATTTTCCTGTTATTTGTGTTGTCTGACCATATCATATGAAAAAAAAGCAAGGGGGGATTTATTCTCAATTAAGTAATCATATACCAAAAACAAAACTAGATAGAAATACCTTCAGACCAGCAGCTATTCAGATCATAAGACGATTTACAAATGTGTTTTTGTGATCTGGCCACTAATAAATGACAGCTATGCAGCAGACTGTTTAAGTTTCAGGCAATACTGATAGTCCTGTGATTGCCACCTTCGTTAATAAATTTCCTGTTTAGAGAAGCCACCACTGAAGGGAGTTCAGGAGATTACTGAAGGCAGTATTACTATTATGTTCAATGGGAGCTAGGTATAGATGTACAGTGCCTTGCGAAAGTATTCGGCCCCCATGAACTTTTCAACCTTTTGCCACATTTCAGGCTTCGAACAAAGATATAAAACTTTAATTTTTTTGTGAAGAAACAACAAGTGGGACACAATTGTGAAGTGGAACAAAATTTATTGGATATTTTAAACTTTTGTAAAAAATAAAAAACTGAAAAGTGGGGCGTGCAATATTATTCGGCCCCTTAAGTCAATACTTTGTAGCGCCATCTTTTGCTGCGATTACAGCTGCAAGTTGCTTGGGGTATGTCTCGATCAGTTTTGCACATTGAGAGACTGAAATTCTTGCCCATTCGTCCTTGGAAAACAGCTTGAGCTCAGCGAGGTTGGATGGAGAGCGTTTGTGAACAGCAGTTTTCAGCTCTTTCCACAGATTCTCGATTGGATTCTGGTCTGGACTGTGACTTGGCCATTCTAACACCTGGATACGTTTATTTGTGAACCATTCCATGGTAGACTTTGCTTTATGTTTGGGATCATTGTCTTGTTGGAAGATAAATCTCCGTGCCAGTCTCAGGTCTTTTGCAGACTCCAACAAGTTTTCTACCAGAATGGTCCTGTATTTGGCTCCATCCATCTTCCCATCAATTTTAACCATCTTCCCTGTCCCTGCTGAAGAAAAGCAGGCCCAAACCATGATGCTGCCACCACCATGTTTGGCAGTGGGGATGGTGTGTTCTGGGTGATGAGCTGTGTTGCTTTTTCGACAAACATATCGTTTTGCATTGTGGCCAAAAAGTTCGGTTTTAGTTTCATCTGAGCAGAGCACCTTCTTCCACATGTTTGGTGTCTCCCAGGTGGCTTGTGGCAAACTTTAAACGAGATTTTATAAGGATATCTTTGAGAAATGGCTTCTTCTTGCCACTCTTCCATAAAGGCCAGATTTGTGCAATGTACGACTGATTGTTGTCCTATGGACAGACTCTCCCACCTCAGCTGTAGATCTCTGCAGTTCATCCAGAGTGATCATGGGCCTCTTGGCTGCATCTCTGATCAGTCTTCTCCTTGTCTGAGATGAAAGTTTAGAGCAGTGTTTCTCAACTCCAGTCCTCAAGACCCACCAACAGGCCAAGTTTTCAGGATTTGCATAGGTGATATGATTATTGTCAGTGCATTCAGTGGGAGATCCTGAAAACATGACCTGTTGGTGGGTCTTGAGGACTGGAGTTGAGAAACACTGGTTTAGAGGGACGGCCGGGTCTTGGTAGATTTGCAGTGGTCTGATACTCCTTCCATTTCAATATGATTGCTTGCACAGTGCTCATTGGGATAGTTTGGGAAATCTTTTTGTATCCAAATTCAGCTTTAAACTTCTCCACAACAGTATCACAGACCTGCCTGGTGTGTTCCTTGGTCTTCATAATGCTCTCTGCGCTTTAAACAGAACCCTGAGACCATCACAGAGCAGTTGCATTTATACGGAGACTTGATTTCACACAGGCGGATTATATTTATCATCATCATCCGTCATTTAGGACAACATTGGATCATTCAGAGATCCTCACTGAACTTCTGGAGTGAGTTTGCTGCACTGAAAGTAAAGGGGCCGAATAATATTGCACACCCACTTTTCAGTTTTTTATTTTTTACAAAAGTTTAAAACAGCCAATAAATTTCGTTCCACTTCACAATTGTGTCCCACTTGTTGTTGATTCTTCACAAAAAAATTTAAATTTTATATCTTTATGTTTGAAGCCTGAAATGTGGCAAAAGGTGGAAAAGTTCAAGGGGGCCGAATACTTTCGCAAGGCACTGTATGTTGTGAGCTCCCCTTAGTGGTCGCAACAGGTAAGCCACAATTTTATAATCTAACTCTAAAGCTGTGTGAATGGAAGCCTTTATTCCAGGCTCTGTAACAGGAAAATCTTCAATCTCTAAAAAAATATATGATGAAATGAGTATGAAAAGAACTTTGGCTGATGAGGGTTCTGTTTGACCAGGAGACAGATAAATTATCCCTAAAGAGCTAATGTGGAGGCTTTTACTCTGCACCCAGAAACTGAAGGCAACAGAAGTTTGGAGCATGAGCTTACAAGAGAAGAACAGCAGAGAGTAACTACACAATAAGTTACAGTAACGGACAAATTTTAATTTTTGGCTAAACGCTTACCCGAGTTCAGTTCATAAATTACTAAATTTTCCCCACAATATACATAAACCTTGCTCAAAAAGGGAACATTGGCTGCAGTTGAATAAGAACAAAGTAAACAATCTGAAATTAGGGAGAAAATCAGAAGCAATGCCAAAAAATTACTTTACTGAAAAAGTAGTTGATGCTTGGAACAAACTTTCTGCAGGTAGTTTGAAAATCAGCAGTAAGTGAATGTAACCTGACTAGGATGATTATATACACTACTCACAAAAAGTTAGGGATATTAGGCCTTCCGTTCAGGATTAACATACAATTTCTTGAATTTTTTTAAATGAAATAAATTAGACCATCTCTTAACTTTAGAATGCTCGCTCATCTCTAGCAAGGAGCTTAATGTCAAAATTCACAACAGGTGTTTGATCCCTGAATTGCCCAATAAAAGTAGGGGAAAATTTGAAATTGGGATTTAACCAGTCGTCGTCATCATGTTGTTCACATTTTGACATCATGAGACCAAGACACCAGCTTACAATTGATATACAGTACCTCGCCATTGTGAGGCTTCAAGCAGGATGCTCTCAGACAGAAGTGGCCACTAAGCTTAGAGTGTCGCCGCGTGTTATTAGAAGGTTGCAACAAAGATCCAGAGAGACTGGAAAAGACACAAAAGGACAAAGAAGAGGACATCCTTTGGCTTCATCTCACACTGTTGACTGCTTCATTGTACACAATGACCTGCGTGAATGCCACACAACTCCAGGCACATTTAAGGGAGGTGAGAGGCAACGAAGTGTCACGTCAGACCATTCGCAACCATTTTCAAAGGCGTGGACTAAGGGCTCGATGTCCAGCACGAGTACTTGACCTGGTTGATGCATAGCGCTCTCCTTGACATCTCTAGCATTTCTATGCAAGACAATGATGCCTGTGCCTGGTGGTGTGGTCAGATCTAGCACACAGACCACACTAATGTGAATGGTTACTAATGGTCTGGCATGACACTTCTCACTTCCCTTAAACGTGCCTGGAGTTGGGTGGCATTCATCATCCGGTTCCGCAGGGCATTGTTTACAATGAGGCGGTCTTCAGAGTCTGATGGAGCCAAATGACGTCCATTGCTTTGCCTTTCTGTGACACTTCCAGTCTCTGTACCTCTGTTGCAACCTGCTGGTGAGGTACTGTTGATCAATTGTAAGGTGTTGTCTTGGTCTCAAGTGTACAAAATATGAACAGCATGAGGAGGACAGTTTAACTCCCAATTCATATTGATCCGCTACATTAAATGGCTGATTCAGGGATCAAAGACCTGTTGTGAGTTGTGCTCAGCAACATGTGCAAGAGATCAGCAAGCTGTGAAAAAAGTAATAAGACATTGAACAGTTGGACATGTGCATTCTCAAGTTAAGAGATGATCTCCATTAAAAAAAAAAAAAATTTCAAAAAATGTTGAAATTTCAACCAAAAGTCAATAACTTTTTGTGAGTAGAGTATCTAAACAAAGATAAAAAGACAAATAATATAAGAGTGGACTAGATGTTGTATTTTTCTGCCATCAATGAGTATATTATTAAAAGTTATAGTGAATAGATTTCTGGAGAAGGGCCAGATGGTATTAGGGTTACTGTAGGGTTGTACAGATCTAGACACTTTCTGTTATTATTACACTTTGATGAGTCAATTTTTTCTATTCACATGATGGAGGAATTGTATACCAATTTCTCCCTTTATTTAAAGGGTTTGTCTCTCTACAATTAATTCTTTTTATGTTAAAGATCTTGCAAAAACAAGTCACTTTGCAATATATGTCCATAAACAGTGTCCTACCTATTCTGAGATATCCCCTTTTGTATGGGCTGCATCAGCTCCTCAGGTCGCTATAGCTACAGACCTGTTCTGTCTCTCCTGAAAGGCTGCCAGCCCTGGTTGCTATAGCTACATACCTGGCTTCTACTGCAGCCTAGTATAAGCCAGTAAACACGCCCCTAATAATAATAATCTTTATTTATATAGCGCCAACATATTTCGCAGCACTTTGCAATGTAGAGGGTATAATTACAGACAAAAGACAGACATTACACAGTGAAAGCTACTTACAGGTGAGACACAAGGTGTGAGGGCCCTGCTCGCAAGAGCTTACAATCTAAGAGAATTCAAAATGAAACCAAGAAAACAGGAATGAGGTAAGATGAATCAGTGTAGTGAGACAACCCCTTTAAGCTTTGACTTATATTTTTAACCTATTTGAGTAAAGGTTAGTTTTCGGTCACGAAGGAAATTTTTTATCCCTAGAGTGAGGACAATAAGCTTCTACCTGGGATGGAATTTTTTGCTTTCCTCTGGATTAACACTGCAGGATAATAAGCTGAACAGGGTGGATGGATGTATTTTTTTAACCTTAAAAATCGTAATTAAATATTGTCTATGTTTCTATGCATAAGACACTGCAAACAATCTGCAGTGCTTAGCTATTCAATGGTGGTGTTTTCCTGCACCAATGCCTTTCACATTTTTCTACAAGGAAGGAGTCATAATAAAGTCTAAATCAAAATTTAGTTGTAAATGCAGATAGTGTGCCGTATGTAACAATGTGTGAAAGTCTTATAACTCCTCCTGTTGCTCAGTACTTTTCGATTTCCCCGAATTACAGCTCTGTGCTCAGAGGCTCTGGAGTATTATTTGAAAACCCAATGCTGTCAAACCTTACTTGAATCTTAAACCTAGAGATCAATGCAGTGGATTAGCCACTGAATTATCCGACAGCTGGTTGGTTCCTCTGTGCCCTGATTACTTCTTAGCAGTCTTCTGTTGCCTGTTTACACCCCACAGCCATTCCCAGTGCACCCATTTTAATCTGCTGGCAAATGCAGTAATGCGCCTGTTCTGCACAGTTATTTATGGTTGTCCCTGGTCTGTGGCTTGCATGGCAATCACTCATAAGTACATTATGTACAGTACATAATTAGTCTTTAATCCCCATCAGTAAACGCTAACACCAAGTGAGATTAGTATGTCTAACAGAGGAACAGTTTATTAAAAAATATACTGTATTGCATAGATGATGTTTTCTAGCATAACCGTAACCATCTGTGAGATGAATCAGAAATATTAAAATAAACCATAGAAGAGTCAATGATTTGCAGCAGATTATTATCCTGGCTGTCCCAAAAACCAGTTTAAAGGGTTGTCAGGTTTTAGAAAATAAAAGTTTTTATAAATCTTTGTAATACAATTTTTGTATCAATTTTTCCCTACTTTCAAGATCTCGGTTTGCAGTCATGCTGAATGAACTATTATTTAAATCCAATTAATACAAATCTATCCTGGTAAAGTGGTGGACACATAGGTGCGCAGCTCGTTACAAGACAAAGGCCTGATAACTGTAAGGACATGTTCCCACGGCAGAGGACAAATACCGATCAGTTTATCCGACCAATATTTGTCCGGTTTGTGTGACGTGCACACGGCCGCGGTGGGAACAGCTTTACTTAGGGTATGTTCACTCATTTTTGGATACTGTCAGGAGCGCTCGCTAGGAGTTGGCATAACCTACGCTGGGGAGCGGAGTCTAAGAGGCACCTTGTCTTCACCAGAGCCCGCCACAAGGCAGGACGGGCTTTGCTGCAGGGAATCCCCCAGGACGCTACCCCCGACGCAGGACCCAGCGGTGACAGCCGAAGCAGGTAGCGTGGACACAGGGCCGACCGGAGCGTGGAACTGAGTAGGCAGGACACCGGAGCGTAGAACCAGAGTAGGCAGGACTGGAAACGTAGAGGCTACGGGACCGTCAGAGGGAACACTAGCAAACGCAGACGACCGTTGCTAACGCAGGGACACCAACAACTGGGCGCCGACGACAGGAATGGGTATCCCCATAAAGCCCGTGCCAAAAGGCCATAGGTGGAAAAGGGAACACCAATTAGGTACTGTCCCTTTAAATCAAAGAAGCTGCACGCGTGCGCCCCTAGTGGCTGGCCGGAATAGTGCAGGCAGAAGTAGAGACTGCCGCACGGCGCAGAAGGAGGAAGCAGGACGCGGTTAGGTGAGTAGGGGCGCGGTGCAGCGCAGCGTACGCCAGGGCTGGCCGTGCCTGGGGGCGGGCGCCCGGTCCGCGGTACGGGAGGCGCCAAGGGCCGGGAGTTGCGAGTGGCCGCAGTCCGGGCGCCAAACCGCAGCGCGTGGCGTTACAGATACTTTTTTTGATGTGTGTTTGGATCCATGTTTCGGACCCTAAACGGACCCAAATACGCATCTAACAATGTGCAGTGTCTTTTACATTGCTTTCAATGTAGAACACGCATAGACTTTCAGACAATATGTGCTTTACATGCGTCTTTCTGATCTGTTCAAAGAAGTGACATGTCAATTCTTGATCCGTTTGACGCAGCAGGAACCCTATTTAAAACTATAGGGTGCGTTTCTGCTGCAGCCACAATGCATCCAAACATGCATCTGCATGTTGAATGTGTTTTGGATGCATTTTACGCAGCGCTTTTGAATGCGTTTGTTGGATACAAAACCTATCCATGAAGAAAATGCTGTGTGAACACACCCTAAAAGTAGATTCACACGGCTGATTTGGACGCTGATTCAGTACTGAATTCGTATCAGAATCGGTGTCCAAATCTGACTGAAATCCACATTACATTGTTTGTAATGATTCAAAATTCCACGCTGCAGGAAAAAGTGACGTGTCAATTCTTGAGGCAGATTTAGTGCTAAATCAATGCTAGATCTTCCCATAGAATGCCCACACTGAGAATCTGCCTCCAAATTCAGTGTCAAATCCAGGACTATAATTTAAAATTCATGTCTAAAAACTACACTAAATCAGTGCTGAAATTTTTTAGCATTGAAAATTAGCTGTGTGAACATACCCTGTAATCAGTCCTGTAACTAAATGTCCATCACATGACTGACGAGAAGCAGCGATCTTAAAACCAGTGACAAGCATATTGGAAAATTGTATACCTATACAATAAATAATATTTAATTGCTAAAACCAGATTACTCCTTTAATATCTGTGGATGCTAATGGGATGATGACAGTGATGTTTTTCTTTGAGTCATGACACGAGTATGATTCAGCATCTGATTATGCAATATACAATAGTAACGGATTCTGGGATGACCATTGTATGTTGAAACCACAACTCTATAAAAACTGGTAATTGGTTCTGAAGCCCCAAATTTTGACCCAACATAATGCAAAATGAAAATTAAAAAAATTAAGCAGACAACTAATAGACAACTAATAGAGATAAAGCAAGTCTTTACATAGAATGGTCAGAAAGCTGCTGGAAGCGGGAATTCACTGTTTATTATGAGAACAGGAGATTCTTTGGATCATGTACTTTATACACAATGTGCCAGAAAAAAAAGAAAACAAGGTTATCACCTGGTGCCAGAGGAGCCGCTCATCCTGGCACATGTAAACAGTAGTACAGAACTTTTAATGCCGCACTGTACTGTAGAGAGGCGCTATTAAACCACCAATCACTGCATCTGCTTAACTAATAAAGATGTTTTACATCTTTGGCTAGATTAGTGTCTTGAAAGCTTACCTAACATACAATGTCCCATAAAAAACATATAAGGCGACATGTCCGAAAAGTGGCATATCTATTTATTTAAATCAGTGTAAAGTGCGCCTGAAAGTCCAATACTTTCTAAAAATTGGCGTCAGGTATACCTTGCATAATTACTTAATGCGTCTAAAATGGCACATCGTATCAAAAAAGGGGGCATTGTAAGAAAAAAGGGCGCATTGCATCAAAAAAGGGGCGCATTGTATCAAAAAAGGGGCATTGTATCAAAAAAGGGAGGACAAACGGTGGGCATGTACCAAAAAAGGGGCATTGTACCAAAAAAGGCGCATTAGTCACCAAAAAGGGCGCATTGTCAAAAAAGGGCGCATTGCATCAAAAAGGGTGCATTGCATCAAAAAAGGGGCATTGTATCAGAAAAGGGGGCATTGAATCAAAATAGGGGGCATTGCTCATCACTCGGCACATAGCATATCATTGATAGTATATGGTATACGTCTATCGAGGCTCATTGCCTGACGGGGGCGCATAACATATGGAAGGCGCCCGAATGGGTGCATTTCGCAACGGGGGCGCACAGCGCACCATATTTAGGCGCATTACAAAGTGTCGTTCCCAGCGTATAATGCGCTTAGTTGTGGTGTACGCAGTCCATTTACAACAAGAATATGGCGTAAAAAGTGGGTTTACCACAAATTAGAACAAAAAACTGGCGTTGACGTGTTAGGACATGTCGCCCTTAATGTTGAACATATTGTATTCTCAGGCCATTGTAATTTGAGTGATCACTGTATACATGAGAAGATTCAATTGTTGAACTCTGTGGACAGAATGAAAGCCTCATAGAGTTGTGATTCTCAATTGCAGTTCTAAAGTAACCTTTCCCCGACAAGTTTTGCTAATATCCCTTAGATAGAAATCTGTGACAATCTTGCTTTTATGATAATTCTATAACCCGTGCAACCCTGAAGTCATCTAGAAAACATGACTTGTTGGGTGAACTGCAGGCCTGGAGTTCAGAAGGTCTGGCCTACAGAGCACTTACAACCTTTGATATTGCAGATTTAACTTAAGTTTTCGTAATTTAAATGTCCATTTTCTTAGGATGTTTTGTCAGCTTCCCAGAAATAGAAATCTCTAAGGAATGCCAAAGGGCTTCAAGTTCTCTATAGAGGCCTTTTTAATTCCGCAAATCAAAGATGGAACAACATCAAAGACTTCAACAATCTGATCTTCTTGGCTTAACCCTTTAAAGTCATTTTTAGGAACTAAATTCCACTTAAAACAACTCTAATGCTGTATTTTTACATTAAAGCTGATAGTACTCATGTATAAATAATAATAAAGACATTCAGATGGTATTGCCCTTTAAGCTGAAAGAACTTGTTTCTCTGTAGTGTGTTCTCAAAGCCTCTGCTGATGAATGCTACCAATAACTATGTAATTAATAAAGTAGGAAATGAATAGAAACCTAATAATTGCATTTTCAGGATAATGGATATTTTTGTACAAAGTTTATCCGTGCTACAATGCAGACAGTTTATCTTTTTTCCCTGTAACAAATCACAATGCAATGTCTGATTTATTTCCTTGTATTTCCAAAACAGTGTCAGTTCAACATTTCAGATGAGCAAGGCTTGCAAATGACAAACAATGCAAATAATTACAGAGTTATGAGGACTACATGAGGAATTAAAGTGTCAATGGTTAAGACATATTGCCAGAGTCAAGGACAACACTACCATCTGCCGACTGCTCAAAAGGTGGCTGGTTTACTATTGTGGTACTTACTTTGGTGAGGTAGTCGTGGTTATTGGAATCTGCAGTGTCTTTGGCATTTTTAAGCTGCAAATAAAAAGAAACACACGATTCACAGATTATATCTTACACCACACTATATCATAGCAAGTACACCTATTTCTTTACTTATATCAGTGCTTCGAAAGGAATACTAGAAACTGATTAGTGGCAATGGGCAACACTAGCATTTTTTTTTCTCAGACAGGTTTCTGTGCATGAGACGCCATTATTTTTCCAGAAATTTACTAAGGTGCGACTAAACTGAACAGAAGTTTTACTCAAAAGTCACATTGATATTTTAGTCTATTTATTTGTTTCAAAAGATCTTTGATATAAAAATAAATTCTGCTGAGGCATGATGGAATGAATCGTAAGAATGTCTAGATTCAGAATATTTAGATGGTCTGTAATATTGAGTTTGTGATTTAATGTATATGGCATTGCTAAAACCGCAAGCAAGTAGATGGGCAAGTTGATTTGTTTTTTTATTTTACGAGAAACTTGAACAGAATCATGTGATCCATTGCTTTCTATGAAAGTATTATTTTACCAAATAAGAAAATTTTGCCAAATATGACTCTGATAGGTCGGTAATGTTTTTTCCATATGATTAAGCGAATTAACATTTCTGATATGTCACTGGTTTTACTATGCAAGGGGTATTCCCAAGGTTTTGGTAATAAAAAGAGAACCCTGGTGATCACGCCCCTGGTCAGTAAAAGTTTCCTGTACCTTAGAGGAAAAGTCACACTAATCAATAGTATGAATCCCCCAGGTAATAGGAGATTGAAGGTCCACCTAACAAGTTTTGCAGCAACAGTGGAAACACTTCAGAAATATTTATGGACATTAAAAACAGGGATTAGTTCAGAGCTACTGACAGTATAGAGAGCTGGTCCTCCAAAAATGTAAGAGTCAACAACCATTACAAGTATTGGTAGTAAAGGTTCATAGAATTTTTGAACTGGCTTCTATCTTAAATACAAATACATTTACTTAAAAAAATATTAGTAGTAAAAATATCTTTTTTGTGACTGCATGTATCAAGAGACTCGAAACAATTTTTAGCACTGGCTATCAGTGATCATGTAAATACAAATACATTTACTTTCAAATGTATTAGTAGTAAAAGTATCCTTATTTTGTGACTGCATGTATGCAGGACACTAATAACAATTTTTGCCTATATATATATCATAACCATAACTTGAAGTAGTAGAAGATTGGACAACCTCACTACAGTTTTACTTACTGCTTATTTTGAAGGGCACAGATAGCAACTATAGAATTACTTTTTTTTTTTTTATAAAAGGCAATTATCCATATTCCGGACTTCAAGAGTTCACAGTACAGCACTTTCTGGAACACTTATATAACTAATAACTCTCTTCAGAAAACACCTAGCAATGAATGTTATAACCATCGCATTCTTGTTGATACAACAGTTCACAATGAGAGACCTTCTATAATTAAAATCTTCAAATAACTGCAACTTTGCATAAAAAAGTACACGATCAACATATGAGCACGGTGAAACTGTATATTTAAAGAGGTTGGCTACTTTATAGGAAAATGTCACAAGGACTCAAACTTATGATGTGGCACATAGTAACTGTCCTTACACCATAAAGGGAATCCCTTACCATATTAATTAGTGTTAAACTTGTAGGCAAATGTAAATAAAGAATGTTACATTGCTGTTCTGATTTTGCTTCACTTCAAAGTGCAGTTCTAATTTTCTGATTGTGTACACAAGCTTCCCTAGGTCACCAACCATCTCTCTCTGCTCTTGGTGTTTGGCTAGGATGGTAACATCACTCCCTGCTGTGTCCTATCAGCAGCACAAGAGCTCGTTTATCTTTCTTACTGACAAACTTTCACCCTTTGGAGCTCTGTTACCTTGTTCCCCACTATTAAAACCCCTCCATTACTAGCGTTCCTTTAATACTGTAGGTTTAGCTAGGAACAGCAGAGCTGGAATGTTGGTCACTGCAGTAGAACAACTCACAGCCTGAACAGGAAGTGGGAGCCTGAAGCTGGCTGTGATGAGCAGGCTCTGATAAACAAAAAAAAAAAGTCTTCTTTGAAAAGTATTGAGAGATATCGGAGTAAGGAGGGCTTCAATATATATTACTATATATTTATCAGCTATACCATAGGAACAGTTTTTTTTCCTGCTGTGTCAAAGCGGTGTTTAATTTGGGTGTCATTTACGGAATTATTTGCAAATGTCTCACACATTTATCCTTCTATTTCTAACCACCTCTGAGTCAACAATTTATAATGTGGTTGCAAACTAAATAATTTACTAATACACACAAAGACACTCAATTGCTTCAAACCTTATCAAATGAATTAGTAAACACATTCTCATGTGATAAAATAGTCTTGGTAGTCTGCTTGGTATCCATTGTGCTCACTACAGCTTGTTGCCATCGTAGTCCCAGAAGTGTATGTCCATTCCAGTCGCGGCAGTCTCGGCCCAGCTCTCTCAAAACCCAGTTCGATTATATTTCATAAGCTTCTCTATAACCTTTGGCGTGCTGAAGACCAGTCAAAGACCTTGCACATTCAGCTTAGAAATAATATGCTCAAGTCCCTATTCAAAAGGCAGTCACCTTGCTGTGCCATGTTTAGTAGTTGACAAAATTATAGCCTCAGGCACTGATCCATGTAACATCGTTAATGTCTATGTATTTTTAATGTTTATTTAGTAAAATACAACCTCATTAATGTAAAAAATGCCCTTACAAACATGGATTTTCTGGGCTTTATAAACGGATTAATTCAATGTACTATATTCTTTATGGGAAAAGTTCATCTGGTTTCAACCTTTTTGGTACTCAATCTGCCTTCTGAAATGAATTAATGAACACCAAGGTAATAATGTATAAGTATACTTATATAAGCATGACATGAGTAAGAACTGAATATGTACAACTATGGCATACTGAGTTATGGAAGATATAGAGTACGTGCAAACACTTAGCGTAGTTGTATTCTTTCGCTTCATACATATTCTGCAATCTCCATTCTATCTATACTAAATGCACATTATAATGTATTATTTTACTGTCTCTCTTACACAAGATAAACAACAATTATATTCCAGGCAATTATTCAACAATGTGTAATTAGTGCTTTTAGCAAACGCAAAATCAGTTTTAAAACAATAGATTTGCTTTCTTCCTTCATCCTTTTTCAAATACGTAATTATTTTATTCAACAAGAGAATTAATTTAAAAAGTAATTTCTCTCTCTCTTTTTTTAAATTAAAGTCTGGTAGTCTAAAGTACATGTAGGGCTGGAAGAATGAACCATACTACCGGAACATATCTATGTATAGTACAGAGAAATCCAAAACCTCTTCTCTCAAAAATATATGTTAATTATTATACACAAAAAAACATATCAAAGAATGTCACACAGTCCGGTAGGTCCTAATCAGGACCCTAACACATAGGAACAGCTCATCCTATAATGACTTTCTAGAGGTAGAAGCGGTTGTGAAAACTAGATATATTCCCAGTGATTTGAAAAAGCAAAGATTCACCAGGTGAATGCTGCTGTTCCCCCACACAGACATAGTTTCAAACCAATCAGTGGCACAGTGTGTAGGACGTCATAGAAAATTCACAGACCAAAATGCAAATACCCTCTGATATGTAACCTTTACTATCACTATTTAAAACTTACCAAGACAAAAATGTAAAACTATTGACATTGCATCATAATAAGGGACAGTAGAATATGGCAAAAAACATATAAATATGTCCCTCACCATGTAACTTCCATTGTATAATGTAGTGATGTCATATTTTGGTCCATCCAGAGGAAAGTGAAGGTCTATGTCTTCACCATAATCACCACTTGTAATAGAAAGAAGTAGGGAGTAGAAATAAATATCCCTGAAAATATCCAATGCTGACCCTTAGCAGGGAAACCACCCCGAACAGGGCGACCCCGCAACGTGGTCCATGAAAGCCATAGATAATGCCCTAAGCAAATCGAAACACAGACGCATTTCTACATTTCATGGCTTTTTCAGTGGGTAAATCAGTAGTAAATCCAATGTGGGCAATAGGTATATCCTTAGTAAGTACCTATTGCCCATATGGGGTTTACTACTTATCTCTACTCATTACTTTTTTCTATTAAAAGTGGTGATTATGGTCAAAACGCAGACCATCTCTTTCCTTTGGATGGACCAAAAGATAACATCACTGCATTATACAATGGAAGTCACATGGTAAGCCATATCTTTGTAGGTTTTTGTCACATTCTACTTTCACCTAAAATCCAGTAACAATGGTTTTACTTTTTTGTCTTGGAGACTGTCAAACTATTTTAATAAAAGGTTACATTTCAAAGTGTGTAGGGACACCTTGGCAATACATACATAAGCAATAAGCACATGCAATACAAATGACATCACATCCTGTGAGGGTAATGCGGATCTTTAAGGGCTAGATACCTCAGTAAATGAACATTCAATATATGTAAAGCAGATCTGTTTTATAATTGAATCCATGTAGGGCCCGAGTTCCCAAGTTTAGGATCCAATGTGCTTCCCTATACAGCATTTTTCCCTCCCAGTCTCCGCCTTGATAGGGTTTAGATACTTGTTCTATGGCATAAAATACAAAACTAGAACAATCACTATTGTGACTTTCAATAAAATGTTTTGCCACTCCTGACGTGTTTATATGTTAATTTCTTATGCCATAGAGATGTTCGGCCATACGTGTCTTTAACTTTCTAGTAGTGGACTCTATATATTTTTTTTATCACAAACTGTGCATTCTACTGTATACACTACATGGTGACTATCACAATTTAAAAGTTTCAAAATTAAATACTCTTTTGTCTGGTCTATGCTGCTGAATTTGGGTGTTCTTTTTGCATAGTTGAAAACATTGCATCGGTTGCCTGCACATGGAAAAAATCCCTCGGTTGACAACCAAGTAGTGTGGGACTCACCACTGTGGAGAGCACTAGGGGAAATCATGTCACCCAAAGAAGTACCGCGGTTAGTGTTCACAATTTTTGACAGCACAGGGTCTTGCCTTAAAATATAAAAATTTTTGTAAAATAAAGTTTTAATTGCCGTAAAGTTATTGCTATACTTAGTGGAAAATACCAGATGTTTATCAATTTTATTAATTTTGTGGTTAGGTTCTTTTAGAAGTTGTTGTTGAGTTTTCGTTTTGATTTTATTTTTGGCTATCACTAGATGTTTTTGAGTATAGCCTCTTTGTTTTAACCTATGATCCACCTTTTTGATTTCCTCCATGTAATCCTCTTCTTTGGTACATGAGTGTTTTACCCTGACATATTCTCCATATGGAATAGCTGCTGTAGTGTGTATGGAGTGAACTGGGCTTTCTATATAGGGTACTGGTGATACAACCCAATGTGACATCTCCTTTTAACAAGATATCCAAAAACGGTATCTGGATTTTATTCCACACGCCAATGAATTTTAAATTACACCGGTTCTGGTTAATATAGAGGAAAAAATCCTGTATGGATGCTACATCGTGACCCCAAATAATCAGGAGGTCATCGATGTAGCGTCCATACCACACCATGTGATCATGAGATGGGTTATCACAGCTGTAAATATAATGGTGCTCCCACCATGCCATAAGCAAATTGGCCAAAGAGGGAGACGATGTCGCTCCCATGGGGGCTCCTAAAAGCTATAGATAATATATATTTTCAAACTTAAAGTAATTGTGTTTTAACAAATACTCGATGGTAAGCATGATAAATTCTTGCAGACCAGGTTCATACGTACTGAAATGACGAAGGAAGAACGACACAGCCACTTGAGTGAGGTTGTGAGGCAAACTACAATAGAGGCTAGCAACGTCACAGCTAACCCATGTATAATTGTCATGCCATTTTTTGTCAGACATGACCTGTAGCACAGCCTTAGTGTCCTTGATGTAACCAGGAATTTTTTGAACCAGCAGCTGTAAGCGTTTATCTAACCATTTATGTAGTCGTTCATTCAAAGAATTGTTGCTTGAGATGATAGGTCTTAATATGGGGGGAAATTCATTTTTATGCACTTTAGGTGCGCCATAAAAAACAGGCACTACCGGATTTTTACCCAATAAATATTTTGTGGTTCTTTCAGTGATACCCAATGATTGACCCTCATTCAATAATTTTTCCAATTCTACTTGGAAAGATGTTGTGCGGTCTTCTTTTAATTTACAGTACGTGGTGCTATCATTCAGAATACTCAATGTTTGTTTTACGTACAAATTACGATCTAGTACAACGGTGGCCCCACCCTTGTCCGCCTTTTTGATAACTACATTTTTGTTATTCCTTAGTTCTTTTAATGCTTTAAATTGACTCCATGTTAGATTATATTTTACCCTTTTGTTTTTTTGTTGTTTATTGATTTTACTTTGTAGAGCCAACAAATCCCTTTCCATAGTATTTTGGAATGTGTCAAGGGCGGGAACCCTGACTTTAAGGGGGCAAAAACTAGGATTGGGTGTTTCAAAGGTGATTTTTTTATTCAAACATACCTCCCCTTCGTTGCCCCCCTCCATATTTAACTCTTGCAAATTTTTCAGAGCTAGTTTTTCCTGAAAATATAAATCAATGAATTCGTTATCCAATGTACCCCTATCTTCAACTGCTTCGACACTATCACTTTGATTAAAAAAATATTTTTTCACAGTGAGCAATCTAGAAAATGTATTAATGTCGAGAACAGTTGACATACTGTCAATGGCTACAACGAATTGACATATCCTTTTCTATACAGTTAGTAGTATTACATAAAAATGAAATCTGAACTAGTGACTGCATAAGCCAAACTGTTTATTTTGTTGGGAAGTGTATATGAGACCCCTGCTCAACACTTGAGAAGCCATTTGGCTTTTCACTGCCAGTTCTTTCAATAAAACTATATTAAAGATTAATTAAACGGGGGCCCAAAAGATACTAATCCAATGAAATTCCCAAAAATAGTCCCTAAAAGAGTCCCAAAGTCCCAACAGTGTCAGATTTATCAAATAGTATGAGCCACTTAGATAAATCTGGCATTATTTTAGACAGTCTAGTCTAAGTTTACACCAATACTAGACAGTATTAGTAAATGTGCCCCAGTAGGGTTATATTTTTGTACTTTGTGTTTTATTAACACCAGTTATGTTGAGTATCAGATATTACACTTTATTACATGTAGGTCATGTATAGGAAATGTTTACATCATTAAATTTTAGGTATAAACTTTGGGCGACATGTCAGAAAAGAGGCGCTTCCACGCCAGTTTTAAGGCGCATTAAATGATTGTATAATGCGCCTGAATAAATAAACCTGTCAAAAATCTGGTGTCTGGTATGCATTGTATAGCATATTTAATGTGCCTAATTTAGGTGTATACCAAAAAAGGCACATAGAATAACATTGCTAACATATTTGATGCGCCTACTTTAGGCGCATTCAAAAGTGTCAAATGCGCCTAGTTTTAGTGTACTACAGTTCATTTATATAGGGAATAGGTTGTCAACAGTTTTTTGGTGCAAAATACACCCAAAAAATGGTGCAGCCCTAATGGGACATATCGCCCTTTGATTCTTTTAAATGTAGTTTACTTAAAGGGGTTTTGACACGATGTAATGTTGACGTGGGATCCTCCAAAATGGGTATTTAATCACTTTTCTAAATATATGTCATTAAAAAAAGTGAAGCCTCTGAGAGCTACAGCATTGCTCAGTCCCCCTTAATTTCCTGACAGTTTACATTAGACACGGCCAGGACACTGACAGGAGCCGATCTGGCCGCGCTTGCGTGTTTGCACTTCCTATCTCATGACAGGGAACATGAAGGAGCTTGCAAAGGGCTGGGGAGAAAAGTGCAGTGTATGAGGCTGTCTGCTGTATAGAGATTCCACTGGTTGTAATGTAATTATTTTAGTAAACTTTGCAGACGCCCCCTGCTTCCTGCTCTCTGCTCATCCTCCCTCCCTCCCTCTCCCCTGTGACTCAGCATGTTTTGTTTATCTTCTCTCCTGAGCAGATAAAAGGTAAGGAACTCACTTCGTGGCAAAACCCCTTTAATAAAAAATATGTCAAAGCATTTTGTTGATAAGCATCACTTTTGTAATAAAGACAGTCCTCGACTTACAACGTTCTGACCTACATTTGTCTCCTAGTTACAAACAGAGACCTCTGTCGCATGGCTCAGCGTGCTGACATCACACGCCCCATAATAACGTCGGAATGTCGCAAGCTTTCCTCCGCCCATGGCATCTTCTGGCCACCACAGCACAGCAGCTTTATTTTTACGTTCCTCCAAATGTATACAGATTTAGCAGATCTGAGTTTGACACTTTATACAATTCATCATGATCTCAAAATGTTTTACCTGGAGTTTTACACAGGATTTTGGTTAAAAACTACTGCATCAAACACAAAAGGTGTGAGTGACGAAAGTGGCGCTGCTACTATCAGTCTGTAGGAGTTCATACTCATGCGTTGAGCCATAAGGTGAACAAAAAATGCTAGTTTTATATCCATTATATTACATGCCTGCTTGTCTGTTACTTATTCAGACGTAGGTCTGCAAGACTCCTAATATCTCTGCTGGGTTCACGTCAGGACTTTGACTTGCACAATGGAAATTGTTATTGGTGTTTCTACTCAGCACTTCATGTATTGCATACGGGCGATTTTATTGGGGGTGTGAAAGTAATGTATTCTCAGAAGTGATAACATTTCTAGTTACATATAGACATTAAAAATGACACTAGTTGCCTGCAGTTCAAGGAGGATGTGTAACTCTTGGAGTCAGTCATTGCTGCACCTCATGGAATAATTTTGTCAGCTTGGCAAATCCACAATTAGCTGTAAATTGGATTTCCTCCTATTTCACAGCATTTTTATCTACTTTACAACACACTTTTGGTATTTCCTATGAATATAGCATAGTGTCCCTGGAGAAATTTTGTGTGGGCTACAAAACACTAGTGGTATCTAAAGCACTTTGAATAAAGCCCAAGTGTGCATACTCAACACCCATTCCATTCAAGCAGGGAGACTCGGGACCCTCTTTCTCATGACTGCTGAGGGTTTGACTGCTAGGACAGCCGTTATGGATCATCCACTACTTTACTGGCCATGAGTGTTCCATATTATAAAAGTTTTATTGTTGAAAAAAAAAATCAAATTTCTATTAGACCTTAAACAGAGACTCCACTCAATGCACAGTTTTCTGCAGATACAAATTAATTTTTGTGATGTGCTTCTAATTGGTTGTTCCACTTGTGTATTTTTGTTGCTCTACATTACTCAGCCATTTTCAATTATGCCAGCCATTAAGAGCCCTATGGAAGTCATACTTGGCAGCCCTGGACCAGCTCATGTGCCTGTTAATTTAGCTGGCATGGCATTCTAAAGCAACATATTGGGAAATAAACCAAAAGTGGAAAATATCACAGCTAAATGAGCAAAAATGAATTCAGTGCAATATTTAAACAAGCTAAATAAAACCACTCTTACTGTAAAAGTGGTTTTATTTAGCTATATATATATATATATAATATTATATAATATATAATATATTTATATATAATATATATGTACATACATACACACACACACACACACACACACACACACACACACACACACACACACACACACACACACACACAATGGCCTCTGATGATTTTTTCTACTGATTTTTATCCTTTGTTAGTTGAAAACAAAATCTAAACAAAAGACTTAAACATAAAGCCCTGTAGTAAAGCTGAGAAGATCTGTAGCAAAACACTGTCCTATGTAAATGTAGCATGAACAAAAATCCATGCTGTATTTATTCAAATCCAACACATGCATTTGTTTCACATCGGTTTTGTTTTGTTATATCATCTACTGCATATCAATGCAAAATCCACATAATGTGTGTTCTATGTAATAAACTGATCACAGTTATATATTTACATGGTTAATTGTACTGACCCTGAGTTACAGCCTGTGCTATAGTCAAGAAAAAAACCTTGTTTGGCTATGCACATCCAAAAACATTTTTTGAAAAAATAAGTATAGGTGCACACTGGCGAGGCATAACATACATCTATTCCAAATGTCAGCGGCACACTAACAACTAAGAAAACATCAAAGGCATATACAGTCATGGCCAAAAGTTTTGAGAATGACACAAATATTATATTTTCACCTGATCTGTTGCCCTCTTATCACATACAGAAATACAAGTGCAATCATATTATGATTAACAAAAGCTTTTATTGACAGTTAGAATGAGTTAATGCAGCAAGTCAATATTTGCAGTGTTGACCCTTCTTCTTCAGGACCTCTGCAATTCTCCCTGGCATGCTCTCAATCAACTTCTGGACCAAATCCTGACTGATAGCAGTCCATTCTTGCACAATCAATGCTTGCATTTTGTCACAATTTGTTGGTTTTTGTTTGTCCACCCGTCTCTTGATGATTGACCACAAGTTCTCAATGGGATTAAGATCTGGGGAGTTTCCAGGCCATCTCAAAATCTCTATGTTTTGTTCCCAGAGCCATTTAGTTATCACCTTTGCTTTATGGCAAGGTGCTCCATCATGCTGGAAAAGGCATTGTTGATCACCAAAGCTCTTGGATGGTTGGGAGAAGTTGCTCTTGGAGGACATTCTGGTACCATTCTTTATTCATGGATGTGTTTTTTAGGCAAGACTGTTAGAGAGCCGATTCCCTTGGCTGAGAAGCAACCCCACACATGAATGGTTTCTGGATGCTTAACAGTTGACATGAGACAAGACTGGTGGTATCGCTCACCTTGTCTTCTCCGAACAAGCTGTTTTCCAGATGTTCCAAACATTCGGAAAGGGGATTCATCTGAGAAAATGACTTTACCCCAGTCCTCAGCAGTCCACTCCCTGTACCTTTGGCAGAATATCAGACTGTCCCTGAGGTTTTTTCTGGAGTGAAGTTGCTTCTTTGCTGCCCTCCTTGACACCAGGCCTTGCTCCATGAGTCTCCGCCTCACAGTGCGTGCAGATGCACTCACACCTGCCTGCTGCCATTCCCTGCGCAAGCTCTGCACTGCTGGGAGCCCGATTCCAAAGCTGAAACACTTTTAAGAGACGGTCCTGGCGCGTGCTGGTCTTTCTTGGGCGCCCTGGAGCCTTTTTGGCAACAATGGAACCTCTCTCCTTAAATTCCTTGATGATGCCATAGATTGTTGACTGAGGTGCAATCTTTCTAGCTGCGATACTCTTCCCTGTTAGGCCAGTTTTGTGCAGTGCAATGATGACTGCACGTGTTTTCTTTAGAGATAACCATGGTTAACAGAAGAGAAACAATGATGCCAAGCACCAGCCTCCTATTAAAGTGTCCAGTGGTGTGAGTCTTACTTACTCATGACAGATTGATCTCCGCCCTGTCCTCATCAACACCCACACCTGTGTTAATGGAGCAATCACTGAAACGATGTTAGCTGGTCCTTTTAAGGCAGGCCTGCAATGAAGTTGAAATGTGTTTTGGGGGAAAAAGTTCATTTTCTAGGCAACTATTGACTTTGCAATTAATTGCTGTTAAGCTGATCACTCTTTATAACATTCTGGAGTATATGCAAATTGCCATTATAAAACCTGATGCAGTAGACTTTGTAAAAATTAACATTTGTATCATTCTCAAAACTTTTGGCAATGACTGTAGGATTTAAAAAAAAAAAAATGCATTACTACTAAGGATATATGAAAATTTGGGGTTCTTAGTTCACAATTTTAATCAAAAGTGTTTAAGCTCACCTCCCATTTGCGTCAAGGGGGCCCCAGCACAGGTTAAGACTCACCTTTGCTGGGGTCCCCTTGACACAATTGGGAGGTGAGCTTAAGCACTTTTGATCAAAATTGTGAACTAAGAACCCCAAATTTTCATATATCCTTAGCAGTAATGCATTTTTTTTAAAAAAAATCCTATATGCCTTTGATGTTTTCTTAGTTGTTAGTGTGCCGCTGACATTTGGAATAGATGTATGTTATTGCCTCGCCAGTGTGCACCTATACTTATTTTTTTCAAAAAATGTTTTTGTATGTGCATAGCCAAACAAGGTTTTTTAATCTGTATGAGGAGTGGCTGCCTCATTGGCTTTTTGCACTCCCCCCATCTCCATAGGTTTTAAATCAGTGCAGGATACTCCGTAGCTAGTCCTTTTCACTCTCTAAGGTATTGTAGTCTGAACAGGCTCCAAGAGAGGTAACGTTTTAGTGTTAGGACTCACCTGTGCTGGGGTCCCCTTGACGCAATTGTTGAGCTTAAACACTTTTGATCAAAATTGTGAACTAAGAACCCCAAATTTTCATATATCCTTAGCAGTAATGCATCTTTTTAAAAATTCCTATACGCCTTTGATGTTTTCTTAGTTGTTAGTGTGCCGCTGACATTTGGAATAGAGGTGTGCTATAGTCAAGGGCTGCATGCAGCACTCTGCAGTTCTCAGAGCTGAAATCTCCTACTATTCCTTGCTGGTTTAAGGTAAGGTGTAGTCTATATATCAGGAATTTAACAGTGTATTCATGCTGGAAATCTTGTGTGTGTTTTTTCTGAACAAAACAAGGAGTTAATGTAAACGGAGAAAAGTATTTTCTTTTCCTTAGAATTCCTAGGATCCACTACTAGAGACAAAAGAAAAAAAAAAAGTGAGAAACAGCAGAAAAATTGTCCAAAATTTCTCTGCTTGAGCCTGCCCTTAGGAATGTGTCGACAAGCTTCTTTAATGTTTCCAAAAAATCAATTTTGACTGCAGGTCATAATTATAATACAGTCTACAATGTCTCAACTTTTTATATTAATGATTTAAAAGCTGCAAAAACAGTGTTGAAAAGTAACCATACACTTTAAATGAGATTTTGTATGTTCACACTGTTTTTAAACCATAGCAACCATTGCACTCATGACCATACAAAACATTCTCAAATGGATTAGGTTACAAAAGCTGAAGATTGCGGCTTTGGTTGCAGCATTTTATCTGTCTCTGCCAATCTATATCAGTTATAAATATAATTGCGGACAATATAACAGCAATAAATAGAGGGTGAAAATGTGCAGATTACAGGAAAGAAGATACAGATCAGATCCATTAGATATGTTCAACAATAGCTAGGATATTATCCAGAGTCCACGAGGCAGCAACAGTTATATCTGACTTTTATGGAAGGATTTGCGTGTGGCTATGTTCGTTCTTCAATATATCCTAATTTAATTACCTGGCGGTGCAGTATAAGCACTCTATTTTTAATATTGAATTAAAAGATCACTATATTTTAGGATGAAGAGTATACTGGAAATCAGTTTAATCCAGCACCTCCCAGTACATAAATTCTGATAATCTGGAATCTCCCAAAAACTAGTATTAGGAGACTAAATTACTCCTCTGATTACAAATAGTCATATTTTATGTCAACATTTTAGGTGCTTATGCTAATACAGTATTTTATCAGTGTATGATGATGTATAATCATTTTGGAATGGTCTCCTGAAAAACCTAGTCTTGACTTGCGCAGAGGATAAACTAGGAAGCTGTGAAACACATAATGATGCCTACATTCTGTATGAACACCTGGGTAATGGTGAAACACAGTATGCAACCAACGTTATACTCAGCTGTACTGTGGTTTGTCTATCTAGTTGTAAATAGGAAAGCTCTTACACCATAATTCTTTTCCTTTTAGTCCCAGGGATTACACTGCTAGCAGTAATGGAACATGGTGAAATAGTACTATAGAATTGGAGTCTCTCTTTAAGATCTCTGCAATGACACATAGCTTCTCTTCTCACATCCAAGTATCTGTCCCAAAATACAGTGTACAATTAGCATAACAATAATTACATACAATTTGATGCTCCAAGGCACAAGTCTCTAGTCAGTTCTGACTCACCTGCTCCTTGAGAACATTCACCAGGGCATGTGCATGTGTTTGTTCTTCCTTGGCTTTTTCTAGTTCACTCTTCTTGTTGTTTAACTCCTCCTGCATTGCTACTAATTGCTGCAAACCAGAACACAAACAGAAAAGTCATTACCGTTTCATGCAAATTCAGGCAACACTTTGATGGCTTCCTAAATTGTTATTTATTCGCTTCACTTAGGTTCAATTCAAACTATTTCAAGTGTGCTATTTTGTGTAAGTGTGAGACGCAGCACTGCGTATCTCAATCCTCTGGCTTAATCATACCAGCCATGAAATGTATTTATCAATTACATTTAGCTGCAGTCCTACACACATACAATATATAGAAACATAAGTTGCCTGTTGTGTAATGCACGGAAATGACAGACACAAAATACCAGGTTTCCCTGCAGTGGACTATTTGCCTTATGCATTACCTTTTAACATTTTTGGAGAAAATTCATTAAGTCTGGCATTTCAATATTACTGGACTGCCCAACTATCACATTTGATTAGATGGGAAACAGTTGGCGCCATCAGAGTGGCTGAGCTCCTCTTCCGTTCTTCTCTACCCTCTCATTCCAGACCTTTTCTATGTATTCTGAGATCCCGATCACAGTCTCCGAGGTCTCTCAAGGCCAACCCTATACTTAGACAGAATGTATTGGTTTGGGACCAGGTGAAAAAACTATATTATATGGAAGGATTTGACTCCTTTTCTCCTCTATTGGACAGACAATTTGCCTGAACTACAGTGGTTGGATTCAGCTACATGGAAGCAGCATGGGGTTGTATAGGTTTCCCAATTGTACAGTACATTATTCTTGAAAACCTATGAGACATTGAGAAATGAGTTCCAACTACCAAATTCAAACTTCTTTTGCTATCTACCGGTGAGACATGCGTTACAGCCGCAATTTTCCTCTGGGCCCCCACCCCTTATGGAATTCCATCTTCCCAGTCTGTTGGTCTCTCCCCATCCACGTGGTCACGTTACTGTATTGTGCTCCACAATGCTATAATGTAATATGAATTCCTTGTATCAGGCTAAGAAAAACCTTTGGGAGGAAGATGTAGGTCCAATCTATGACGAACAATGGTCCCTCGCCCTGTTATCCAAAGTACTGAGAGAAAGTTACACTGCTCTATATTTTGCATAGCGCATACTATACCAAGTCCAGACTTCATAAATTCAGGCATAATATTCCTGACCTGTGCCCTTAATGTCAAAAGGTTTTGAGTTCTTTTTTCCTTCTCTTGGTCTGTCCGGTGTAAGGCTATGTTCACAAGGCTTACTCTGGGACGTATTTCAGCCCGTAATTTGCGCTGTACTGCGCGAATTACGGGGTGAAATACGTCACAGTCATTACGGTAATCCACAGTTCTCATAGAGAACTATGGAGTACGTCTCCTCTCCCTGCTCGGACAATACGCCGAGCGGGGAGAGAAGTGACATGTCACTTATTCACGGAGTATACGCGCCGAGAATAATGAATGTCTATGGGGCCGGTGCCCTCGACCCCGTACACACGGCTTAATTGCGGGGTGAAATACATCCCGCAATTAAGCCGTGTGAACATAGTCTAATAGCTTTAGGCAGCAAGTATAAAAATGTACTAAAGATGAGATGGGCTGTCCTGTTGCGGACAACCTCGATTTATGTCTTTTGTTGGTTGACGCTGAAAAATACCTTATATCTACAGAATATTCTCTTTTAATAGAATTATTGCTTATTGCTAGGAAAGAGGTGGCCTGTCGCTGGAGGTCAAATTATCCTCCCACTCTGAGGGTAGAATTTATGCTGTCAATGTATCCCTCCCTTATAAAAACTATATATTCATTGAAAATATATCAAGTATATCTTCTCATAGAAACAAGGCAGCTAATTGTTTAAGCATCTAGCAAAAAGGCTGGATTATCCTGCCATGTGTTGTGTGGCAGACATCCTTGTGGAACCAAATAGCCCCATTATAATAAATGTTGCTAATTCTCAAGTTTTTAGTGTAAAAAAAAAATTACCAGTGCATATTTAAGGAGTTGTAGAAAGTTCAATTGCATGACAGATGAATTGACAACAGGTTTGAGAAAGAATTCTGAGCAGAATCTGTGCCGAAAACTGGGTCAAATCTGACCTGAATAAACATTGCTATACTCTTCATCGGCAAAGTATTCTTGTATTCTGTATTCTTAAGCCAACTTTGCTACCATTTGTACAAAGTATACTAATTTATCAAAAGTTGGACTACTACTGCACAAATGATGCTCATTTGGTCAACACACTAAGAAAATTCTAAGTAGACAATAATACAGCACTATAGTATGTAAAACCACAGATATGACAATGAGCTATCTTACAGTAGGACTAAAAAGTAAATATACAGCGGATGAACTAAGTACTGAACAAGTCACCAATTTTCAAAGTAAATATATTTCTAAAGGTGCTATTAACATGAAATTCTCACCAGATGTCGGTAACAACCAATCTAATTCACACAGGCAAAGAAATCAAACTATAGATGTCCATACATTAAGCTATGCGCAATTATGAGAAATGATACAGGGAAAAAAGTATTGAACACATGAAGAAAGTCATGACACCAGCTGAAATCTATCAGTAATTAAAAAGCAACCCAGCCACTTAGTGAACAACAATATCAGCTGGTTCAACTGATGGCCTATCAAAAAGTGTACAACTTTATATAGATAGATATGCCACTTATTGCAAATAAATATTCTCCCTCAACGGCACCACACACAGGTCTCCAGCCAGTGTATATTAGTCCAGACAAATTCGTGGGCCATTAATATATAAAAAACTTTCTTTATTACAAAATCGTAAAAAACATGTGAAGATCACTCTATATCATATATAGTACAAGAGGGATACTTATAGTTTGTTGCGGTATGCACCGTTCAACCGTGAGCCCTATGTCACCAGGATCCACACTTTATATTCCATGTCTGCAAGACCAGATTATGCCATCCATCTCATCCGTGTGGTATCCACCATTCACCGATATCTAGGGTGCATAGGTATTCACTTCAATGCCCAAATCTTGGGTTTACAGAGGAGTACCCGGAGACCGAGCATTCATTGTCAGTGTGTGCAACGTTTCGGGGGAGGCTCCTCCCCTTTCTCAAGCATTTGAGGCTAATACCCTCCTTGGTGACATATCCACCACTTTGGTATTGAATTGAAACATAGGTTTTTGTATTTTTACCATACATTTTTTTTGGTTTGGTGCATTTTTGTATTTTTGATCACTTAATTTGTTATGTGTATATTTCTTATGCATCTTTCCAATTTACTGTTTGTTAACTTTGGGTGAGGGATGTGTCGCCAATATTTGTATTGGGGGGTATTTTGTGTTTTTAAATGTTTTTAAGGTTGTTTCAGTTGTGATAGCTGAATTTTTTGTACTTATAATCTATTTTTTGGAATAAAAATCTTTATATGGTAATTATTGGAGAGTCATTATACTTCAAATTGGTACATATCGTTTATGGTATGGTGACTTATACTCATGTTTAGACCAGTTTTTGAATTGGTATTCTACTTCAAAAATAAGCCTTAGTTAGTCAGTGCCTCCAGCGCTAGGTTATGTCACTAACATCACAGAGACATAACTTAACGCTGGAGGCTCTGGAATAGGCAAATGTAGCTCCCACATCGTCCTGCCGTCTTCTCCCACCATGGCAGGGTAAAATCTGCTCACCCACGCCTGTGTCCCGAGTCCCGCCTCCTGAGTGTTGCCATCCAGTGCCCGCCTCCTGGGTGCTACTGCTCTATAAGGTGGGCTTGCTGGCGCTCCAGGGTCCCACCTCCTGCCGCCTGAGTGCCTCCTCTTGAACCCTGCCTCCCAGGAGGCCCTGATAGCACCCGCAGAAGCATCCACGTGTGACGTCACAACCACCGTTCCCAAGTCCCGCTCCAGACTCTCGCCTCCAGCCCCCTCCCAGCCGCATAGAGGAGAAGAGTGCCACTGCTACACAAAGTGTTTTGAGACTGCCAGGAAGTGTTACCATAAGAGACACAGACACTGTCCCGGCAATTGTGAATGTAATGTAAGCCCTCCCCCAAAAATAAGCCCTAGCCCTTTTTTTTGGAATTGGAATTATTTTTGGAAAAACACGGTAGACTGGCTTAGCCAATCACCTGATCTGAATCCAACAGAAAAGCTATGGGAGGAACTAACACTCAGAGTTTATGGATGGAGCCCACAGAACCTTCAGGATTTGAAGATTGTGTCAAATAATGGGCCAAAATCACACCTGGGCAATGCATGCGACTAATTTCTTCATACAGGAGGCGTCTTGAAGCTGTCATCACAACAAAGGCTTTTGTTCGGTGTCATTTCTCATTATTACACATAACCTCTATGGTTTGATTTTTTTTGCCTGTGTGAATTGGATAGGTTGTTACCGACATCTGGTGAGAATTTCATGTTATTAGCACCTTTAGAAAAATATTTACTTAGAAAATTGGTGATATGTTCAATACTTATTTAACCCGTCGTATGCTCTAATAGACCCATCAGATCCCTACTTTGTAAAAAGAATCCTGACCTAGCTGTCAGCAAACACTTTTCTAAAGAGACCAAAAAGTTAGAATAAAAAAATATATCCAATAATAATATATTATAATATATAATAAGTATACTTATACATTTTAATGAGACACATTTCACTGTTACTTCTGCTATCTAAAAGTGCAATGGATATAATTCTACTTTTAAGTCGATGCATGCTTCATATACAAAAGTAGTCAGTGATAAACTAACAAAAAACCCTGCTGAAATCTATAAGCCGTACTTCCATAGAGAGGAAACAGAGACAAAATTAAACAGTCAACTAGATTAGAGAATCAAGCAAATCAGATTCTCAGATCTAAAAACATGTCCTGCTCACTAATACAACAAGTCTAAATTAAATATCCAAGAAAGCTTTCACTTAAGCAGACAGCTACCCATCAACTTTTAAGAGGGCTTCCAAGTGTTTGTGCATGGCCTGAGCAGCAGGCATCACTAAAAGCATGACCAGAAGTCTGGGAGGAAAGTAAAAGCAAGCCACTAGCAATCCTCCAGCTTTTGATAAAATATTGAGTCTCAAGGTATTCTACCAGCACTAAAATGCTGACAAAGAAAAGTGTATAGCAAATCACCGTGAGCATATTTCAACAAATGTCAAACATTCTTATTTCCATCCAAACGTTAATTATCCAGTACTAACTGTTTCTAAACTAAACCCAAGTAGCTGATTTCACGGTTTAATTATTCATCTTGTTTTCAAAGACTGTGTATATGTGAATTCTTCTATTACTTAGAGACTGACTACAAGCAAACCGAATGGTCCTTATGTCCAGAACGCATTCATACACACACACACACATATATATATATATATATATGCATATATACACACACATATATATAGCATAATATATATATATATATATATAATATAAATATATATATAATATATATATATACGCATATATATATATATATACACACATACACAGATATATACACTCACCGGCCACTTTATTAGGTCCACCTGTCCAACTGCTCGTTAACACTTAATTTCTAATCAGCCAATCACATGGCGGCAACTCAGTGCATTTAGGCATGTAGACATGGTCAAGACAAATCTCCTGCAGTTCAAACCGAGCATCAGTATGGGGAAGAAAGGTGATTTGAGTGCCTTTGAACGTGGCATGGTTGTTGGTGCCAGAAGGGCTGGTCTGAGTATTTCAGAAACTGCTGATCTCCTGGGGATTTTCACGCACAACCATCTCTAGGGTTTACAGAGAATGGTCCGAAAAAGAAAAAAACATCCAGTGAGCGGCAGTCCTGTGGGCGGAAATGCCTTGTTGATGCCAGAGGTCAAATGAGAATGGGCAGACTGGTTCAAGCTGATAGAAAGGCAACAGTGACTCAAATAGCCACCCGTTACAACCAAGGTAGGCAGAAGAGCATCTCTGAACGCACAGTACGGCGAACTTTGAGGCAGATGGGCTACAGCAGCAGAAGACCACACCGGTGCCACTGCTTTCAGCTAAGAACAGGAAACTGAGGCTCCAATTTGCCCAAGCTCATCGAAATTGGACAGTAGAAGATTGGAAAAAACGTTGCCTGGTCTGATGAGTCTCGATTTCTGCTGCGACATTCGGATGGTAGGGTCAGAATTTGGCGTCAACAACATGAAAGCATGGATCCATCCTGCCTTGTATCAACGGTTTCAGGCTGGTGGTGGTGGTGTCATGGTGTGGGGAATATTTTCTTGGCACTCTTTGGGCCCCTTGGTACCAATTGAGCATCGTTGCAACGCCACAGCCTACCTGAGTATTGTTGCTGACCATGTCCATCCCTTTATGACCACAATGTACCCAACATCTGATGGCTACTTTCAGCAGGATAATGCGCCATGTCATAAAGCTGGAATCATCTCAGACTGGTTTCTTGAACATGACAATGAGTTCACTGTACTCAAATGGCCTCCACAGTCACCAGATCTCAATCCAATAGAGCATCTTTGGGATGTGGTGGAACGGGAGATTCGCCTCATGGATGTGCAGCCGACAAATCTGCGGCAACTGTGTGATGCCATCATGTCAATATGGACCAAAATCTCTGAGGAATGCTTCCAGCACCTTGTTGAATCTATGCCACGAAGAATTGAGGCAGTTCTGAAGGCAAAAGGGGGTCCAACCCGTTACTAGCATGGTGTACCTAATAAAGTGGCCGGTGAGTGTATATAATATACACACACACACACACACACACATACCTAGAACCTTTTAAAACAAAACGGGGAAGCATTGTGTCCTTTTGCTTCTTACAGTCTTTGCTCAGCTCACAATGGAGAGTAGAGCTACTTGCATACAGACTCATATTGACTTGCAACCACACACTTAGCTGAGGCTGGCTAGGCATTTGAAGCCTCCATTGCTGACTCATGAAAAATTGTGAAAAAATAGCACAGCATGCTGTGCTAATTTTTCTGTTGATAGGACGGACACTGTGACGGATACCCAACAGACCCATTGTAGACAATGTGGTCCGTCAGGCGATGTCGATGTCCAACATGTAACTCTGCAAAAAGGACCTCCGACACAAATGTGAACCTGGCCTAATTGGAACTAAATTCTTATCAATCCAATCATGAACCAATATCATTTGAACTAGAAACAGGATTAAATGGAATCCCTTTAAAATTCAACTGGATAAAATTTACTTGCTTGGAGAACAATCTCAATAAAAATATAAGCATTTATAGGGTACAGCATAAAGTCTGTGGATTCAACATCAATATTGGATGCTTTAAAAGCAGGAAATAGAAAAATATTTCCTAAAAAGAGAAGATGTAAGAGGATAGACAAGAAGCATGAAATAGACATGGAGGTAGAAGGACTTGGTACAATGTACTTATTTATCTATTTCCACAAAAGTTGGCAAAAGGCAGTAACTTAAATGAACACCACTAAGATAATCTTTGGTAGATTACAAACAGGTATGATAAGGAATATAATTAATAAAAACTAATAAGGGATTGTTACTTCTATAAAGCCTGAAAATGATAATGCGAAATCCACATTTTATAATGTAAAAATCTGCAACAAAAATCCTTTGTGTGGCAAGTCCTCACATTTAAAGGGGTTGTCCAGTGGAAAAAAATATATTTTCTGCATAATTTTGCTCTTAAAGTTGGGAGCTTTTTGTAATGTATTTTTAGTAGCATTTCTGTGGGCTTCCTGCAGTTCCATATCTACCATTTGATCACAGTTGATTTGGTTGTCTTGATACACGAGAAACCCAAATGAGTTTGGCTTTTTTTCCCCCGAAACAGTCTTTGGGACAAAATCCTGTTGGTTCTGGCTCTCAAGACTTTAACATGAGGTAGCAAACAGAGAGCCTGCATTGATACTAGGGTAAGCAGAAAGAAAGATAGGCAAAAGCACATAAAAAAAACCCTGGGGCTATTAAACTTGCAGGGAAAAGGGAAAGGAAGGCTATATATAGCATAGGAAATATAACAAATTAGCACATAAAACAGTTCCGTTTGCCAGATAACCCTACTAATGTACTTGAATTCTACAAATCTAAAACTAAAAAAGAAACTAGGTATGATTGAGGTTTATTTGAAAACAATAGATGTTTCCAAACGAACAGAAAATAATATGTAATACCTGTAAGAACTACTGATTTAAGATGAATTAACAATGGCTCCCAAGTGTACTACTTCTACTCATAATAATAAAGCACCTGGTGGCATATTTTTATGTTAAGGTTTTAGGACTAAGGACTATTACCCATTATTACCAGGACGAAACATGACTAGAAATCTGAGGAGGGTCAATCAGAATATCAAGTTCGATTTTGATGATATACTGTAGAGGGTAGAGCTATACTATTAATTGATGCCATCAAGACATTTGATTGGCCTACAGTTCATAAAATGGCTTAATTAGTGTATAATTAATGGACTAAATATTGAGAAAAATCATATCTATTGCTTTTATATGAAAATAAAGTAACGTTACGCCATGATACTTAGCTAGCAACTTAGACTAGTTATTTTAAATACTTGAGTGTTAAAATACCCAGAAAGGTAGTTAGATATATTAAATAAATGTTACTTGACTGTTTTATAAAATAGAAAACACATTTTAGGTGTAGACACATTTTCTGTTACCTATAAAGAAGATTGTGAAATTAATTAAAATTGTTTTCTTGCCACAACTTTGTATTTCAAAATAATTCAGTGTTGATGTCAGAAAAAAAAACAACATTTCCAGAATACATGGGATTATGTCAGACTTTGGATTGTTACATTTCAAGAATGCACAGGAAATATCTACAGCTAGATGCCAGGAAGGGTATTTTTTCACTTTCAAAACGAGATAATTTATTTTCTCACAGCACAAGCAATTCACTTGATGCTCACAGATAATATTATAAGGACATTATTAGAAAGAGAGGAAATCAGTGCATAAATTAGAGCTGATTATAGACAGGGCGGTTTTAACAAACAGGATATAAATTGTGTAAATTGTGGTGTAAACTACGAAATAAAATAATACAAACTAAGGGTGTTATTTCTTATACGAAAGAGAAAATTGTGAGAATTTGAATCTGTTAAATGGCTTCAGAAGATGGTGGGATGGGATATTGAGTTTATCAATAACTTAATATCTAGATAACAGGGGTCAAAAGATCTGCAGAGTTTTGAACAGTTCTCCTGGAAAACTATTTCTCCAAAATGTATTCAATTGGTATGCTCTATTTAAATTGAAAAATCCATAATTTAAGTTGAAAATGTATGAGTCTAAAGTGTAAGGAAAAATAATAAGAATTGTATAATTTGTTTTTACAGAAAATGAAGTGCAACAAAGAAAAGCTAGATAAGAATGGTGGGAAATTTACAAGGATATGTGGTAAGAGATCCAATAGACAATACCAAATCCCTAAATTATTTTGTCCATAATAATCCAATGTTACATAGTGTCGTACACCAGAATCTTTGTATGAGTTTGAATATTATAAAAATTAACAATGCCCTAAATCTAAGAATTCAATGATGTGACACATCTATTATGAAAATGCCCTAAATCATATACCTTGTGGGTAGAAAGACTAAGATTTCAAAAGTGTTCAATAGAATAGATCCTGGGTTTAACTAACCTAATACAAAGTATAAAAATTAATTTACTAAATCTGCCACTTTGAGAGCTTAGAATTTAGGAATAAAGAAAATTAATACTGAAGTTCCACTCATATGCTGACAAAAAGGGATGGAAGCATAAGATACTATAGACTGTTTAGTTAAGTATAATTAGTATTATTATAATAATAAAAGTAAAAAATGAGAGTTGCCATTGCTTCCAGAAAGAAAAGAGATGAAAATATGCATTTTACATGGCTTTCAGACAAGACAATAAGTCAATAACAGAAGCAGTTTAGGACATGATTCAGGTTGCAGTCAACAGTGGAGACACATGTTCACAGATACGCATGGTTCACTGAACTTTATCATCAAGGTAACGTTCTGTTACGCAAAATATAATGCTTAAAGTGTTTCTTGAAAATGCTGATTGTCCTTGGGAAACTAAATAGGATGGGACAGACTTTTATAAAAAGAGGCACTGGGTTACAAAGTAAGGACAGTGCTGACTCACCTCAGTCAGTGACTATGCAATCCCATTAATGCAATACAAATCAAAGGTAGAAAATGGTCTTTATAGATTTATTAATGTGGCAAGCTATAGGGCATACAGTGGTGGCCAAAAGTATTGGCACCCCTACAGTTCTGTCAGATAATACTCAGTTTCTTCCTGAAAATGATTGCAATCACATATTCTGTAGTATTCATATAATCATTTATTTTGCGTGCAATAAAAAAAAACACAAAACAGAATGAGACAAAAATCAAATCATTGATCATGTCACACAAAACTCCAAAAATGGGCTGGACAAAAGTATTGGCACCCTCAGCCTAATACTTGGTAGCACAACCTTTAGCCAAAATAACTGCGAACAACTGCTTCCGGTAACCATCAATTAGTTTCTTACAATGCTCTGCTGGAATTTTAGACCCTGCTTCTTTCGCAAACTGCTCCAGGTCCCTGAGATTAGAAGGGTGCCTTCTCCAAACTGCCATTTTGAGATCTCTCCCCCGGTGTTCGAGGGGATTCAGGTCAGGACTCATTGCTGGCCACTCTAGAAGTCTCCAGTGTTTTCTCTCAAACCATTTTCTAGTGCTTTTTGAAGTGTGTTTTGGGCCATTGTCCTGCTGGAAGACCCATGACCTCTGAGGGAGACCCAGCTTTCTCATACTGGGCCCTACATTATGCTGCAAAATTTGTTGGTAGTCTTCAGACTTCATAATGCCATGCACACGGTCAAGCAGTCCAGTGCCAGAGGCAGCAAAGCAACCCCAAAACATCAGGGAACCTCCGCCATGTTTGACTGTTGGGACCGTGTTCTTTTCTTTGAATGTCTCTTTTTTTCCTGTAAACTCTATGTTGATGCCTTTTCCCAAAAAGCTCTACTTTTGTCTCATCTGACCAGAGAACATTCTTCCAAAACGTTTTAGGCTTTCTCAGATAAGTTTGGACAAACTCCAGCCTGGCTTTTTTATGTCTTGGGGCAAGAAGTGGGGTCTTCCTGGGTATCTTACCATACAGTCCCTTTTCATTCAGACGCCGATGGATAGTACGGGTTGACACTGTTGTACCCTCGGACTGCAGGGCAGCTTGAACTTGTTTGGATGTTAGTCGAGGTTCTTTATCCACCATCTGCACAATCTTGCGTTGAAATCTCTGGTCAATTTTTCTTTTCCGTCCACATCTAGGGAGGTCAGCCACAGTGCCATGGGCTTTAAACTTCTTGCTGACACTGCGCACGGTAGACACAGGAACATTCAGATCTTTGGAGATGGACTTGTAGCCTTGAGATTGCTCATGCTTCCTCACAATTTGGATTCTCAAGTCCTCAGACAGTTCTTTGGTCTTCTTTCTTTTCTCCATGCTCAATGTGGTCCACACAAGACACAGGACAGAGGTTGTGTCAACTTTAATCCATGTCAACTGGCTGCAAATGTGATTTAGTTATTGCCATCACCTGTTGGGTGCCACAGGTAAGTTACAGGTGCTGTTAATTACACAAATTAGAGAAGCATCACATGATTTTTCAAACAGTGCCAATGCTTTTGTCCACCCCTTTTTTATGTTTGGTGTGGAATTATATCCAATTTGGCTTTATGAAAAATTCTTTTTGTGGTTTTCCATTGAAGACAAATTAAATAAATATATTAATATCAAAGAATTTGTGATTGCAATCATTTTCAGGAAGAAACTGAGTATTATCTGACAGAATTGCAGGGGTGCCAATACTTTTGGCCACCACTGTAGCTTTACCCCACAAGAAGTCTCAAAGTATGACTTGGATATTGGTCAACCAAACACTTTGGTAGGTATTCGGATTCATACATTTCTGTTCTTAGGTACCAAAACTTACTATAACTCACATAAAATATCACACAAAACAGAAAAAAATCTAAATTTTTACAATCAATGCTATAATCAGTGTTACTGATCAAGGTCTTTTAGAATTCTGGACACTGTACAACTGTCAACGTCATAAAACGATATATATATATATATATATATATATATATATATATATATATATATATATATATGTATATATATATATATATTTATTTACTTTTTGCTTAACCCTACTTCTAAATACATCAAACTCCAGTCAGCAGGGCCCCAACTTGTACTGTTACAACTGATGAATATTCTGTCATTTCCGATTTTATCTGTACAACTACTGTATTCTCTGAACTGTAGATTGGTACAGAATATGGTGGCACAATATAAACACTATTCTAAAATTATTATTTTTTTTTAAATTATAAAAACCATCTCCAGGTAGACATCGTATTTAAATATTAGGCTGACATATCAGCATCTGGGTATATTGCTGTCATCTCACTTAAAGTAAAGTCAGAAAACTAAAAAATAGGAGAAGTCTCACTCAGGTGCCCACAGGGGCCAAATAACCCCTGTTCCACATGAAAAAAAGATAGTTACCTAAATGTCTTATGGTAGGTGGGTAGGTTGCTGGGGGAGGGGAGGAAGTAATATACAAACTTCAAACTGGGTTCAAGGACCTCCAAGCTATGCATCTAGGTACATCTGTGTGAAAAAGTTACAATTACAATATTAAGAACAACTATGAAACTTAACTAAAGAGTGATTAAAATGCATTTGGTACACATTTTGCACCACACACTATATCACAGTGGTACTTAAAAAGTTGGACTTCCCACCTACTGCATTCGATATAGTTGATATGAATGAGCTGGACACAGAGAACGGATAGGGTGTCATGTGTGTGTGACACTCTCTATTTCGGTCAGGAGCCCATTCTAAAGATAGGTATGGGTTGCAGATGGGAATACTTATTTAAATTTTTTAAACCTCCAGACAAATAAATTGAGTTTTTGGTACAAAAACCATCTAATAATTGGTGGCCATCTATTTTTTGTTTTTGCTTAAACACCAAAGCATAGGCATTTCTATCATAATGCAAACTAAGTGCAGTTGGTCTGTACCTCTCAATGTGACAAAATGTATAAACAGCTCAGATGTGATGATGAAAGATATGTACCAACAGAAGGAAAAGTGCAAAAGTCCCTCTGTAGTCATGAACCACAAGTAGCAAGGTGGACAAGCCCAGCATAGGAAACAAGACAATGTCACTTTCTCTGACGGGATCATACCCTACTCACCATATCGTACCTCTGAAATTTGGGAAAAAGGGTAAGTGGTGTTCAAATCAAATTGTCACATATCACGCTTTTACACATACTGACGAATTACCCTTTCTGTGAGCAAACATTTTTTTGTCGCATTTATGACTTGGTTCCAATACACGGATCAAATATGGATGCCCAATACAGACCATTTCCTTTACAATTTGTAAAGGTTTCGGTTCCATTTTTTTGTTCCATACTTTATTATAAGTTGTCTGTTTTGCTTCTGAATTTTTTTATTTAAAAAATTAGCTATTTTTTTGATAATCTACTAACTTCATGGAAATGTCTCATACTAAAACAGGAGTGCATGCCTATATTAATCATAACTTGCTTAAAGACTGAGACTTAATCAATGGAGACTAGCACCCCTTTACACAAATGTATCTGCCTTGCAAAATCTTGAGATTTCCCATTCTTCAAATCCTCCATCAAGCACCTATGTCTACATGGCCACAATGCTTGACGTGTCGGAAGGTTAGTGTAGTATGCTTTGTGATGTACAGCATAGGGACCCCATGTGCTGTATGTTATACTGTCTGGTATCAATGATGATTGTTTTATTTAATGCGTATTTTTTCCTATTGTTATGGACCCTAGAACTCTTCTTTGATCTCAATGGCTGATTTATCTCAACATCATGTAACATGCTCTATTCATTTATTTCCAACCAACACCGGAGAGGGGTAATCCAACATGAAATGGAGTAAAATAAAAAGCATCTTTAGGCTACGCCAGAAAGCTTTTTCAGTAGCACAGACTTTATAAGTTCATTTGTACATTTTCTGCACAACATTTCTGTAGTTTTATCAGGCAGGCTCACAAAACGATAAGTTGTAAGACCGAGCACCAAAGAACTTACTAATTAATGACTCAGAATTTAATTTTATATCTTAGAGCGAGTTAAAGATATTGCACATTAAATTAAAAAGTAATATTTCTGTACATTATTAAGTATATTCTGAGTGTTAACTTGTGGTTTAAATCTAATAAAAGAACACAATCTAGTACAAAGAAAAAAAATGTAAAAATGCTGCTGCATTATCAGCCAAAGCCATAAAACGTAATAAATGGGAACAATTAGTAAGCTTTGCAAAAATGTGCTATTTGTTGTTTTTGTTTTAATCTTATCATGGATTGGTTTAGTATTAGAAAATACAACAGTACGTAAAGCAAAATCTATCTTCCATAAAGATAATTTAGTTCTACTCCGTTTATAAAAGAAAGGTCTATAACCATAGTATTAGAGTCTCAGCAAACCTGCAATATACATCATTAGTCACTGGTTATAGATGGTGCACATAATCTACAACTAGATGCAGTTTAACCTCTTACAGAAAAAAATTAAAAAGTTTATGTAAAAAAAAAAAATCAAAAGGTCAACAAATTCCATTTTCCACATAAAAAAATTGTACCGCTGTAAAACCGCTGTATAGTCTTGGCCACCATGATGCAGCTCAGCTTCAGGGCGCTAGCAGTCTTCTTATAGCCTAGGCCAGCATTATTAGCGCTACAATTCTTTTCTTCAGATCCTCAAAAAGTTCTTAGCCATGAGGTGTCATGTATTCCAGTGATTAGTATGAGAGAATGTGAGAGCGATTAACACCAAATTTAACAAACCTGCTCCCCATTCACATCTGAGACATTGTAACAAGTCACTTGACACCGTGGGGGGAAAATAGCCAATTGGGCACAATTTGTCCGATTTTACTTAGGGTTGTAATCACTTATGTTGCCAGCAATTTAGACATTGATGGCTGTGTGTTATTTTGCGGGAACTCCAAATTTACACTTTTATACAAGCTGTACACTGTTTTTATATTCAGTGTTGTCCCATGATAAGATACAATATTTAAGAAAATGTGAGGAGTGTACTACATTTTATGAGAGACTGTCCATCACACTGTACAATAAACATCAGCGCTGACAAATTTGCTATTTCAAAAGCTCTTACCTATGTATGTAATACCTATCATAGTCATGCAGTCCTAGGCATGAAGCTACTAAACAATACATTTAAACATGGAGAAAACATACCTTCTGTATTATCGTCATACTGAATGACAACTCTTATCTAAAAGATTATCTAATCCTAGACAAAATCGAAAGAAAAACCCCTTAACTAAAAAACTACAAAATAGAAAAAAGGGAAGTAGTCTTAAAATATAACTTTTAATGATAATTACTAAAAAATTATAAATACACAAACCAATATAGCTCTTTATGAAAAAATCACAAACACATGGTCTAGTCTGAAAAGATATCGGGACCAGCACAAAAAACACACAAAGCGAAAGACCCGTCTCTCTATGACACAACGGATGCTGTGAGTCCCGCAATCGGGCTCCTGAGACGCACGGGAATAAGAGATGAGAGCGGACCACTCCTTATTCCTATTTTGAGTCCTGCACCATCAATTGACCGCTTTTAAGGTGCATTTTTTGGTCTATACTAGCAGCAATAAAGCCCAACTGGTTAACTGGATATTAAGGTAATTTGCTACATATATTGTTTGCCCATACTAGGGACATTTTATGCTTTCGTGAAACTAATCACACCCTCCTATTAAACTAGTGAGACAGTGTGATTTATTGCCTATCGTATAGTTCATTTGTACTTCTATTTAACACCTCTGGTCTCATTTTTCATTGTTTTCCCCCAATCTGTCCCCTGACGTGACCAGAGTAGCAACATAGGGGCCGGTCGAAACATGTTGGGACGGGACCGTAGAGACTTTTAGGAGCTTTATAGGGGAGGTTCTGGACAGGAACGCCCTTGTTGGGGCGAATCTCCTGCTTTTGGATAGGCTAGGGACTAGCTTCGGTTTAGGGCCTTGTAGGGTCTTTCGCTTTGTGTGTTTTTTGTGCTGGTCCCGGTATCTTTTCAGACTAGACCATGTGTTTGTGATTTTTTCATAGAGAGCTGTATTGGTTTGTGTATTTATACTTTTTTAGTAATTATCATTAAAAGTTATATTTTAAGACTACTTCCCTTTTTTCTATTTTGTATTACCGTCATACTGCTAATAGAAAAAAAAATTCCACAATACCAAGACCACAAGATCATAAAGCCCAATAATACTACTGCAGAAGGACAAAATAATATCACCAAACCATGACCACATGAGACCAGAAAATGACCAATAACTACCAGTTGTATACAGGTGCTCTGCAGACCTATAAGTGATTTACATGCAGTTACAGGCAGTGATTCACAGGTGACATCTTCTATGATCGAAGTTGTTCTGTTGCTCTTTTTGTTTTCCTTTAGGCCTAAACCACCATAATGACTTCTCCCAGCTATGGCCGTTCTCTGCAGAATATGCCACACAAACATCTTAGAGTCCTTACTTTTCCAACAGCTCTCTATTCATGGAGTGATAGATAGGGGTGTGGTGGGGGTAATGGGATGATAGGTGGGGTTTTTATTTTGTGTTGGATTGGTTTTTCAGTGAATTGGGATTCAATCTCAGTTTGGAAAACATGTCCAAACTTTTGCGGCATAACTGACATAAGAAAATACCATTGCAAGAGGTGTACTTTGTGCACAATAATGTTTAGGTAACTGTTGTGTGTCAGGGTTACATCCAGAAGAATGCCAGAATCCAAGGTTTTCCCAGAGAACATTGCCAATAGCATTGCAATGCCTTCAGTGGCTTGCCTTATTTCCACAGTGAAACCTGGTACAATTTCTTCCCTGTAATCAACACAAATGCAGACAGCCATCCACATAATATAAAATAAAACCTAATTTGTCAGACTAGGCCACCTTTCTCCATTACTACATGGTTTAATTTGGGGATTCACATACAGATTAGGGGCTTCAGAGAAATACAAATTAGTTTGGTGCCTTATGTTAAGTCTAACAATGTAGTGTGCCAAGTGATTTTTTTGTTGCAAAATTAACCAGCAACATTATTACATGTTAAATAAAGCATTTACATTAAACTGCAGCTATTACACTACACGCTGAACCGTCTAATAGAGGTGTTTACAAAAAACATTCACTATGTTCTGTTTACCAGCAGAAGCCAGTAAAAGTAGCTAGCAATACCATTTGGCAACAATTTGTGATATAGTAGCTCTTATGTGGTATCAGACCAGTCAGGTTAACATTTGCTCCTAACACACATCATTGAGCTGTGGACACTATCACTGGTTTAGAGGTTGCTTTTTCATAGACTTATGGTAGGTACTAAACACATACTTTGAACACCCCATAAAATCTGGTGATTTAGAGAAGTTCTGGCCCAGTCGTCTAGTCATCATAATTTGGCCCTTGTCCTAACACATCAAATGAAACCCCTTACCAATATCTGACGTATAGTTATATCATGAGCTCAGTAGAGGTATATGTGGTGGGCTCAGTTATTACATGAAAAGTGATGGCTGTTAGTTACAGTCAGGATCTGCTGCTAGCAGTAAACTGCAGTAATACAGATGCTGTAGTAAATGTGACCATGGCTGATTGAGCCCATCAGTGACAAGACTGTGCGGTGTTGACTGGTTGTCTTGGCAGTAGGAGCTTATTAAGGCCTCCATGGCTGTCATCTTACTACTCCTTTTACACTTAACACCATTGATGGAAAAATAAAGCTATTAAATGCAGAACATGGAATTGCAACGCAATTGTAGAAAACTAGTTTACTTTTTTATTTTTAAGTATTAAAACATTACAAAAATGTAAAAAAAAAAGGTATATCACTGAAATCATACTGTGACCTATATTGAACAGTTAAAGGAGTTGTCTCACTACAGGCTTTCAGCCGACTTCAAAAATCCTATGCTGTCAGACACACTGAAGTCAGGGGCGTGCTTCTTGTCTGGCTCTTCTCCTCCCTCTTACCCCCTCCCCTCAGCACACAGACAGCTCTCCTCCTCTGACTGCAGTAACTTCTATACAGTAGGGAGAGGGCGATGGGGTTTGCTGCCAGGGTTAACCCTGTGTGTGCCTGCCTAGATCTGCTGCTCACTGATGGATCAGCTGCACTGTCATCTTACTACTCCTTTTACACTTAACACCATTGATGGAAAAATAAAGCTATTAAATGGCAGAACATGGAATTGCAACGCAATTGTAGAAAATAGTTTACTTTTTTTTTTTTTTTAAGTATTAAAACATTACAAAAATGTAAAAAAACAAAGGTATATCACTGAAATCATACTGTGACCTATATTGAACAGTTAAAGGAGTTGTCTCACTACAGGCTTTCAGCCGACTTCAAAAATCCTATGCTGCCAGACACACTGAATTCAGGGGCGTGCTTCTTGTCTGGCTCTTCTCCTCCCTCTTACCCCCTCCCCTCAGCACACAGACAGCTCTCCTCCTCTGACTGCAGTAACTTCTATACAGTAGGGAGAGGGCGATGGGGTTTGCTGCCAGGGTTAACCCTGTGTGTGCCTGCCTAGATCTGCTGCTCACTGATGGATCAGCTGCACTGTCAGCTCCACAGAGTCAGGAGGCAGGAGAGGGCTGATCTATGAGTGTGGAGAGGTCTGTGAAGCTGTGTATGCTAACAGCAGAGCAGGGGGGATGCAAGTGTTCCTATACCCCCTGCTCTGCTGTTTAGCATACAAATCTCCACGGACATCTCAAGCAACAACAAACAAACCCTGTCAGAACAGACACAGGGCAGCTGTGAAGTGAGATACTATAATCACCATGTGTCACTAATACAGCAGAGCAGGAAGGGATATGAACCGTTCACATGCCCCCCTGATCTGTTCTATTAGTATAGTCAGAGCTCCGCAGACACATCATGATTATACTAACACACTTCACTGCTGTCACATCTGACTACAGATCAGCCTCATCTCTGCTCTCCTCAATCTGTGTAGAGAGCAGGAGGAAGCAGGCCCACACAGGGGTTAATCCACACAGGCACAGAAGCCAGAGCCCTCCCCCTCCCTCCACTACAGAAGCATACTGTGCGGGAGGGGCTCTGTGCTCTGACCTGTATTCAAAATCTGATGAGTCACCAGGACTGGCAGCCAGTGAGATAAAAATCAACAGGTCGGCTGCTATAGTGATTTCAGGAGCTGATACACTCTTACTACCAGGGATAACTCAAAATCAGTAGGACATTTGTAATGAACATATATTGCAAAGCTGCTTGTTTTTTAAAGATCTTTTAATTAAAACCCAATCATTGTAGCGAGACAACCCCTTTAACTCCCAAAAACTATATATAGGAATTCACTGTTCAATATAGGTCACAGGAGTTCACTATTCTATATACTGTGACCTATATTGAACAGTGAATTTCTATACAGTATATATATATTTTTGGGGAGTTCACTGTTCAATATAGGTCACAGTATATAGAATAGTGAACTCCTATATATATATAGGTCACAGTATGATTTCAGTGATATACATTTTTTAAGTTTTTGTTATGTTGTAGTACTTAAAAATAAAAAAAAATGTTAACTTGTTTTCTACATTTGCGTTGCAATGCCATGTTCTGCATTTAATAGCTTTATTTTTCCAACAACAGTGCTAAGTTGCATATATATATATAGTTTTTTTGGTTTTCCATCACTGGTACTACTAATGAGCTCATAAAGTGCTGCAAAAAAACAAACCTATGTAGACAGAAAAATAAAAAAAGGTTATGGTTCTTGAAAGGTAGGGAGGAAAAAAATGAATGTTACGTACACAAAAATCACTGTGGTGAGGGTTAAGAATGTTTATTTACTTACTACCGAATATATATTACCCATCCCGTCATTGTCTCAAAAATAATGTGAGTCACCTCACCTGCCAGTGGTTTTAATGGTACAGTTTTTTTTATTTTAATAGTTTTAAATGAATTGATTATGTATTTACTAAACAAAGCAATATAAAAACTTGCTGGTGTTCACTGAGTAAGGGCATGTCCCCACGTCATGGGTTTTCACCCTGTTTTTCAGACAGTTTTGGGTTTTGAAAACGGTCTGTAAACCGGCTGACAAACTTTATAATGGACCTCTACGGAAAACCCGCACAGCCGTCCCCACTTCACAGGTTTCCACCCAGCGGTTTTTCAGACTGCCGGCTGCCCGAAAAACATTGAACATGTTCATTCTTCCGACCGGTTTTCAGACGGAATATTAACATGTCTATGTGAAGGGGGAGGGCTTTTCTCTGACCGGTATTTGTACTGTGCCATGGGGACCCCCTAATCACAAACTAACAATGACAATCTTTCCTGTATAAATGTATGTGCGTGAACAAATGTTGATCAATCTGTGCGCAGGAGATGTTGGACTTTAAGGGGTATTCTGACGACAGACATTTATCCCCTATCCACAAGATAGGGGATGTCTAATTGCTCGGAGTTTCACCACCAATCACTAAATCGGTACCCCAAGTCCCCAGCTGTTCCTTACCGCACTCTGGCACTGATGAAGCGTTTGAGTGAAACAGCGGACTGCTCACAATATTGCCAAGTACACCTCCTGTTCGACAGTTTCTGCTGCCTTCTCTAAAAGCGGCACACAGTAGTTTCAAACACAATAATTGTGTGAAAATGTGTTTGAGTTCCTATAGGTTCAAAGTTGCTATGTGGGAAGGAGTCCAGTATATTCATTAAATACAGGATCCCCGACCCAATCACCTTGCTCCATATGCATGTTTATCCTGCTCTCTCCGATAGGTTCCCTTTAAAAAAGAACATGGAGCTTCAGGTTAATAGACCCTTGTAAATTAGCCTGAATGTAAATGCAGGAATTTTTTGCCACTAAATAAAATGACAAAATTAATTATGAGAAAAATATCACTTAAAAGGTAGAAGTGTAGACTTCTAAGAACTTCTGGGGGTCAGACTCTAAGAAAAGTAAATGGCAATTGTTTGCATTGATTCAACTGGATCACATACAAATATGTGACAGTGAAAAATGAATTTGGAGGATGTATTTTGCATAACTAGCTTTAGCGAGAAAAATTAGATGCAGAAAATGCATTATGTTTTCGAAACATTCCCTAAGAAAATGAATTATAGCCACATTATGATAGAAGCACGTTTTTTGACTTCTTTGATTAATGAGTATGCAGCCTTGCGTGGAGTAACATGAACAAACATTAAAATGGCCACTGCTGATATCCCGCTACAGTACTGTCAAGCTTCTTTGAAAATTACTAATGCAGGGAGCAGGAACGTACAGGCTTTGGGCAATTCACAAATTAATACTACCTCTAGATGCGGGATTTTCTATAAACAGAAAATGCCAACATGTATATCCGAGTAATGTTATTTACTGAAAGTTGATTCAGGAAAATAATCTGTTTATAGTAGAAAGCAAGTCAAAGTGAACGTCTGATATTTTAGACCTCTATGACATTTCTTCCACAGTTATACAAGTAGATAAGTGTTTTGTTTTTAATTCTAGCAAGGATTTTGAGGGTTTTTAACAATAAAAAAAATATGCAGAACATCCTAAGGGTATGTTCACACGGTGTTTGTGAAATATGTATTTGTGTACATACAGAAATACGTAACCAAATACATATTTAACAATGTTCCATCCAGTTTTCATAGATTTCAATGTAAAATACGTATCGACGTTCAGAAGATATATATTTTACATACATTATTGTATGTCCAAATACATATCCAAATACGTACCACACTTTACGCAATATGTTTTACGCATTGTAAAAATGAATTCAACACACCGTGTGCACATACCCTAATACTTTGTCAACATAAACAACTGTGGTCCCAGGTTACAACATATATCTTGCATTAAACAACGAGTACATGTAAAATTTGTATAATAACCTATACATATTCCTAATCAGGGTATCAAAAACATTTCCATTTAACCTGTTTTCCTGTAGAACAAGTTGTATCTTTCAACTTAACTGCTTTGGAGTGCATTTAACTTTTGTTAACTCTTTCTGTTGGGGAATATAAGCATCATTCATTGTGTGGAATGATGGTGCAGGTGTAGCTCCTGTACTCGCACTAACCCGATGTCATACGTCTAGATGCTTTACACGACGGCCAACTTGTAAATATACAGTGCATGGCCATCAATTTCTGGAGTGTAGAACATTCAGGTAAATTATATGGTTTGCTGTTTTAGTGTCTCTTTCTAACATTGTTCAGTCTATTCAACTGCGAAGTGAATGAGTCTAAAGGGCCAGCTTCTGTCTGAAAGAGTCTAATTGGCCGGAGCTGCAGTTATGGTTTTGACCGATCAGGTGCAGCGATATATGCCACGTGACATGATTAACCAATCACCTGCTAATTCCTGTGTTTTAAGAGGCTGGGCAAGGTGGAAACCCTAATTAATATTCATTAAGAGCCATTTTGTTACAAAACATATACAGCTAGGTGAAGTAATATCTGTACAGTGAGACAGTTTTAAAAGTTTCTATAAATCAACACAATGGATTTAAAACAAAGCCATCAATAGAGGATTGAAATGTAGAATTTTAGCTTCAATTCAAGGGATTTAACAAAAATATTGTCCCTCAATTCTCACAGGCTCCAAAGTAATTTTACAATTCTTCGCTTAATAGTTTTATGGTCTGGTGTGGACTGCTCCCTCATGATTTTATGACAAATTAAAGGGGTTAAACCCTAGCCCTGGCTGCTTGCAGCTAGCTGGGAGCCGACTGCTTGTGAATGAGAAGGGTTTGCAGAAGTTCTCTACATTCACTTGTATGGGAGCTTATGAACATAGCCGAGCACACACACACTGCTATCTTCGGAAAAACTCCAAAAGAAATGAATGAGGGGGAAAGCTGCAAGCGCCACCCTCCTCATTCACATTCATGGTCGGCTCTTTGCTGGCTGCGAGCAGCCACTGCTGGGGTTTTGAATTTGCACTTGGTTGCTGTTCAGGAACAGTTTTAATATATGGGTCAGAGAAACATTGGAGCCTGATAGAAAGAAATATCACATTGCCCATCTAGTATGCTCTTATAATAATTCCTTTTCTTACCTTAAAATAAATTAATCCCTCTCTCAGGCATGTTTTAATTTCTTGCTCTTAAATTTTTAAACCACATTTTCTGAAAGCTGTTTCAAGCATCTACTACTATTTATAAATTATTATCTAGTATAATAATTTCTGGCTTGCTTCTTATCTTCCCCCTAATGAATTTCAGATTGTGCCCTTGTTCTTATGTTTACTTTCTCATTAAAAAGCTCTTTCTTTCTGAAGCTTATTTAAACCCTTAACATATTTAAACTTTTCTTCCCACCCTTTCCCTAGGCTATACAAATTAACTTATATTTCCTCACTAATTTCATGGCAAAATGTGACAGTTGCCGATTTCAGAGGTAGGACCCTCACCTATGTCTGGAACGACACCCTAAAGTCTTGGCTTAGAATGGAGAACCAGTCGTACTTGCACATGACTTTCCATTCTGTTCTATAGACTTCTGAGTATAGCCAGATTTCAACTGTACTTGGAACTCCTGTTGAACAGAAAGTAGAGTTATGCACATTTCTACCAGGTCTCAATTCTGAGCCAAGACTTTTGGGGGCACGTTCCTGAGATAGGTGTTGGTCCCAAAAGTGGGACCTGCACCTCTCTCACTTGATGGCATATCGATAGCATCACTCCTTTGAGGCCTTTCACCAGTTTTGTAGCCCATCTTTAGACTAGTTCTACTTCATCAATGTCTTTTCATAGGGAAGGTTTCCAGAATTGCACAAAGCATTCCAGATGTGGTGTCCCCCCAGAGTACCATCAGAATTTACTTCTTCCTGCTGGTTATATTTCTTCATTTGCAGCTAAGCATTGAACTTACTTTCCCTATTGACTGGACTGTCAGAAATCAGCATCCCTAAATCCTTAAGTCCTGATAAATACAACTGCTTATATGACACTCAGACAAAGGAAATTCTCACTCAAAGTTAAATTTTTTAAATACGGAAACACTAAAAGGGATATTGCAACTTCGCAAAATTCCTTCTGAGACAAGCTCGTAGGTTGCTAGGAGCCGGCCTCGGAGAACAGGTAGATGGCCGTGCTTGCACAATTCTCCCTGTTCTTTTCTATGGGAATGCCAAATATATTTGACTGAGTGTGCTTGGCCATATTCAGCACTCCCATAGACATGAGTGGGGAAGAGCTGAGCTAGGGCAGCCAATTCCCTATTTCCTGAAGATGGCTTTTAGCAAAAGAAGTTGAAAGGCTAACAAATGGTCAATGCATTGAAGACGTTAGGCGGACATAAAACTATTTGCTTTCAGGTATTAAAAAAAATAATCCTGGTATTCATGGATACGTTCATTTCACCACTTATTTTTGAGCCTGTGAAAATAGGGTGGGAAGGGTATGTAAATAATGGCTGTAGTTAATTGAATCCTTTCATTTAAAGATAAAAGTCCACACTTCAATCACATATTGGTGGCTTTGTTTTAGATCCATTGTGGTGGAGTACAGAGAATAAATATGAGAATAGTGTCATTGTCCAAATACTTTTGGACCCATCTGAGTAAAACTCAAGACAGCTGCAAAAAAAAATCATTGGAAAGAAATCAAAGACACATAGGGGCAGATTTACTCAGAAGAGGTTTTCACATACCAGTCTGAAAAATAAGCCTGCAGGAATAAAATTAAGAAACGAATGTCCTTCTAATAAATTTGTTGTGTCTGTGTCTGTCCATGTGCTACACATATAAACTTATACCAGCAAACCCCCAAGTGTTGCTCATTATTTCCTGTGAAAAATTTCCTGTTCAGTTTCACATGGTGCTACTCCACACATTTCTAGCCATCAAATTGTCCATTCGCACTGGAAATGGTCTTCCGATCTTAAAGAGTGGTCTATCTGAATTACTTCTTTCTCAATCATTATAAATGAGTATTGTAATTGTACCAAATCCAGAATAGTCCAATTATCGTTCAATGTAGTGTGGCGGACCGGCTACATGCAGTTGCCTGGTGCTGCCACTAGGTGGAGATATACCCGAGTGGTATAATCGACATGCCACCAAGGATATGTGGCCTTGGTGGAATAGGAGCCGGTCATATGTATTGTCAGCCACACTAAGTGGTTGGCAAAGGTATATGGTTAGTTTGGCTTTTCAGCCGTTCTTGGGGGTCGGCTCTTATTGGGAGTAGACAATGTGTCGGGTGGGTGTCTACTCCCCATGTTCCCATGTTCCAGCACATGTTTTTGGCATGGCCTTGGAGGCCTACAAAAGCCTGCTGCTCCAAGTAATCAGGGGGGGCGTGTTCTGCTACCTGCAGTGGTGTGTAGTAAAGGAGCTGGAGAGAGGCTCTGGCCCCCAGAGGCTTGGAAGAAGCCGCGACCCAGTGGGAGACTGGGAGAAGTTGACAGAGTTTATTGTGGGTTTGAACATTAGGTCCAGCTCACACGTTAGAGAGGGACACTGTCTATATATTGAGTAGGTAGTGGCCAGACGGCCGAGGATTTTGTTTTGGTTTATGTATGTGAATACTGTGCCTCAATAAAACTGGCTCAAGGCCAGATTCAACTGAAGCCTGTGTTGGAGTGCCATCATCCGTCTTATGAAAAGCGGCGATCCCGGAGCGAAGAAACCCCCAGGCTGAACCAAGATGGTGGCCAAAATGTGAGTGGAAGCTTACAATTGGTGGAGAATGCCGTGGGCAGTAATGGGCACAATTGAGTTGGCGCAGTTTTGGCACGAAGTTGTACCTGAAGTGGTGCAGGTGAAGTCTTGCCACAGCGAGATTTAAAGGGCCAGAAGCCTATAATTGGTGCTGCTTAAAGAGACTGTTGCTGTAATTTTTTTTTTTTTGTTTGGCCATGGAGGAACTCCTTGCCCAGCTGAAGCAGTCCATGAAGGAGTCTGAGCAGCTGACTGCCACCATGCGGGAGGATAATAAAAGGCTCCAGGCACAGCTGAAGACCAAGAGAGAGGCTGTGTCACCAAGGGAGACTGCGCAAGATGATGTGAGAGCCCGACGTGCTGTACATAGGGCAATGTGGAAGATGACTGCAGGGGAAGATGTGGAGGTCTTCCTTACAGCATTTGAGCGGGTGGCAGTAAGCGAGAGGCTACCTCCAGAACAGTGGGCAGATGTCCTGGTGCCCTATCTGACTGGCAGAACCCAGAGGGTGTACTGTGGTTTATCCCTGCAGGACAGTAGAAACTACTCCAAACTTAAGAGGGAGATTGTGGAGTGTCTGGGGTAAACAAGGACTGTTGATGTCCAGGAGGATACAAAGCCAGAAGTGGGAAAATCTGTTGCTATGGGCAACCAACCTGAGGACTGCCAGAGCGGATGTCCTGTGGCCAGGAGGCCGTATCACCCATCGAAGAAGGTGTCCACTTCGGGAGAAATGAAGTTGCCATGGAACCTGTGTCCTGCGGTTGTCATGGGCAACCGCCTTCCTCAGCAGGAGCCTGTTACCACCAACCAGCAGAGGGAGCCGTGTTGGAGATGCCACAGAGTGGAGAGATGTGCTCCTGACTGCCCTCTCAGGAAGAGGCCGGAGAGGTCGCAGCTGCAAGCCCTGGAGCTCCAGGTGAATGAAGCCCCACCCATGGCTGACATGGACAGTCAGCAGGAGAAGTCCAGACTGCTCCCAGAGGCCATATCCGGTGTGCAGACCCGTCATGGACCTGGTAAGACTGCTCCAGTGGGGTGTATTGTGGGGGACACCTGTGTTGGGACTGTCAGGCGTGTGTTCTGTGAGAACCAGGGTGGATCAAGCAGAGGCCCAGACATGCTGCCTGTGCAGGAAAAGAGTGCTGAGAGCAGCAGGACTCTGAACTGTGGACTTAGTGTCTCCCATGCTGCATTACCGGTGGGGAATGATGACTCTCTTACCTCTTGCAGTATACATAATATGCTTATTGAAAGGGCTAACAATGAGGAAAATGTATCTGTAATTAATAGCTATGTGTCACAGCCTGAGCAGGGGGAGGTAAACTGGGGTGCAAAGTTAGCCCCAGTTACTGCGGCCCTGTGTGAACAAGCAGCTAGAGGTGGTGCAGTTACTGCAATAAGGGAGAGCAGCCCAAGTAGCACAGGTGATGTGTGTCCTGTGATGGAGAGCCAGCAGTTATGTTCTGATCCTGTTGGTCCCAGAGAGATGTTTACATATTCTAATGGAAACTCTACAAGTGTGTTGCCTGAAACGGAGGAGGCAACCCATGAATGTGATTGCTCTGCTGCTGTGTATGAGGAGACTAGGTGTGTGAATGTGCTGGTTATTGACCATGAGAAACACACAATCTGTGAAGAGTCTCTATTTCAGTGTGGGAATGGACACAGCGATGTGTCAGTGCTACAGTGTAATGATGATGCTGATTATGCAGATGGGAGAGATGGAAAAACGTGTGCTGAGGCAGATTCTGTGTGCAGCCCTGAGCAGTGGATCTGTGATGGAGATCCAGAGTGTGACACTATAGAGGGTGAAGAGGAAAGTTGTGCTGTGACTTGTAGTCCCCCTGTGAGGAAATTTTCCAGTGTCTGCTGTATTTCCAGTAGTTTTTACTGCAGTGGTCCCACAGACTACAGTGACTGTAGGAATGGAAAATGTGACACGCTAGACCCAGAAAAGAAGAGGGTTTGCTCAGGCGCTAGTGAGGGGCAGGTCAGTGTGTTTGACCCCTCAGATGGTAAGGAAATCCCCAGTAAGGAAACTGAGGTAAACAGCAAGGGTTTCCTATATGCAGAGGTTCTCAGCAGTGCCCAGGATAGAACTAGCAGGTATACTGAGAGTTTTACCCTAGCAATTGTTACAGGAGATGTGAAAGAAACATCTCCACACATTGCTGCAGAGGATCCGCTGCTAGAAAGAGCCAATGAGAGGTCTGAACAGCGGTTTAGGAGAGGCGCTTTGTCTGAATGGGTAGAACCTGACATAAGTGATGAGGTTGGCAGTGGGAACCCTGCAATTACTAGCATGCTTGTTATGGGGGCTACAGTGAGTCCTAGTGCAGCAGCAGTTGTCACTGAGATAAATCAGGTGACAGCTAGTAGCCAAGAGATGAAGCTTCAGGGTCAGGAGATAATCAGTGAGGGCCAGAGACCTTGGGATGAAGAGGAGTTGTGGTCTCATGGTAATCCTGCAGTCAAAGAGGTAGCAGGTTGGGGCTTAGGTGCGCCCCTAGGAGCAATGGTGGATAGTGACCCTGAGAGGGTTGATGTCATTACTCCCTCTGGTGAAGTTAGTGGGGTTGCTGGATCCAACCAAGGGTCTCCTGCTTATGTGAGACCCAAAATAGGGAAGAAACTGCCCAGTGGGCACAATACCAAGCTAGTCTGTGTGTGGGAAAAGGCTACTAGGTCTGATAGCGCTGATAGTGAGGTTGTCAGGAATAGCCCTGTGAATGTCGTCATACGGGCTGAAGGTGGTGACATTGTTGCAGAGTGTGCATGTGTTACGCCACTGGTTGTAAGTGGCTATGACCTGTCAGTTGCCCAGTGGGGGAGAAGTGCATGGTATGAGCCCTCAACTGAGTTGTATGGGGACCATTTTGTCTCTGCCCCTGAGGTTGTAGGGAAGACGTTGCCCCAAAATAGGAGCTTTGACCCCGGAGGGAGCCTGGGCAAGGTGAGAAAGCCCTACGGGCTTTATCAGAGGGGAGGGGTATGTGGCGGACCGGCTACATGTAGTTGCCTGGTGCTGCCACTAGGTGGAGATATACCCGAGTGGTATATGCGACATGCCACCAAGGATATGTGGCCTTGGTGGAATAGGAGCCGGTCATATGTATTGTCAGCCACACTAAGTGGTTGGCAAAGGTATATGGTTAGTTTGGTTTTTCAGCCGTTCTTGGGGTCGGCTCTTATTGGGAGTAGACAATGTGTCGGGTGGGTGTCTACTCCCCATGTTCCCATGTTCCAGCACATGTTTTTGGCATGGCCTTGGAGGCCTACAAAAGCCTGCTGCTCCAGGTAATCAGGGGGGCGTGTTCTGCTACCTGCAGTGGTGTGTAGTAAAGGAGCTGGAGAGAGGCTCTGGCCCCCAGAGGCTTGGAAGAAGCCGCGACCCAGTGGGAGACTGGGAGAAGTTGACAGAGTGTATTGTGGGTTTGCACATTAGGTCCAGCTCACACGTTAGAGAAGGACACTGTCTGTATATTGTGTAGTTAGTGGCCAGACGGCCGAGGATTTTGTTTTGGTTTATGTATGTGAATACTGTGCCTCAATAAAACTGGCTCAAGGCCAGATTCAACTGAAGCCTGTGTTGGAGTGCCATCATCCGTCTTACGAAAAGCGGCGATCCCGGAGCGAAGAAACCCCCAGGCTGAACCAAGATGGTGGCCAAAATGTGAGTGGAAGCTTACAGTATTTTTTTTAAAACTATGGTTTGTATGATTCACAAGGGTTACCACGGACATTTGTTTTCTTGTGTGCTTTTTCTAGTTCTTTTATGTTTATACTATGATAATCCCATATATTACCTGTATATTAAAAATTGCAATAAAAGAATGTCTAAAGGAAATGTACACCAGCTGTGAGCTGGTGTAAATTTTCACTATACTATGTGCCTCTTTCTGGTGTAAATTGCAATAAATGTCCTCTCACAGGGTAGAATATATTTATCATACAATTCTATATGGATTGCTTCACAGACACAGAAAAATAACATTCTTGTGGCACTCGCTCCATCACCAGTGCCCTAGAATCATATCACTAAGGACTCTTAAAATTAATTTACAACTCATACAAACCACAAACCCGGAGTAAAGCTTGACGCTCGAAGCGACATCTGGCTTGCCTAGGTGTTAGTGGGTCTGTATGTTGCCAATACATTGTAGATGATTCACACTAGCACAAAATGAAGTCTCATATGAAGCCTCATGAAATGTCAACCAGCATAGGTTTGTCTTTTTATCCCCTCCTTCCACCTTTTTTCTATTGTTCTCAGCACAGCGTGCCAAGGATTTCAGTATGCAGATATAAGCCCAGGTGGCTAACTAGTATAAAGAGAATTTCAGAATATAAAATTATTACTGGTAAACAAGAACAAGTAGTTATTTTCTGTTAAAGGGGTTGTCCACTCTTTATTTATTATGTGTACAATAGGAAACCATACACATTGCTAATATATAAGCATTACAAATTATGCTCCTTTACCTATTTTATAGTAAGCCCCGATGTATAAAAAAAATTAATTAAATTATAAAATAGTATAGCCTACATGCCTGTCCATGGTAATGGCTCCTTTTGACTAACTGTATGAACTAAACATGGCATCATGTCAATCATTCATTACATCTTTGGGAATAGGAATAATGGTGGAATAATTATTATTAATAGGGTTATTCCAGCAGATTTTTCACTGTGTGTAGTTATGTGTATAACTGCTGTCTTGGCTGTCAAGTTGTTATAACAAAGTTACATGTAATTCAGAAAACAGCGGAGTCCTAGGTAACATGGTCATGTTGTTCTGAACCATTTTCTGACCAGACTCATTTTAATTTTTCTTTCTTACACACAGGTTTGAATGCTATGACGTTTTCCTATTAATATTTTATTTTATTCATTTTATATATTGTGCCCCCATGAGGTCAGAAAAAGACCTTTGGGGGTCATTATTACATTTTTTTTTTTTGCCAATTTCCCCTATAATTGTGGCTGATCTATTAGCTATAGTTGCAGGGAAAATACAGCCCCCTGAAATAACTGCAGCACTGATCTGGGTCTAATAGGACCCAGAAGCATTTGTAGCTACCGTGCCCCGTCAATCATATGACCACAGGGCCAGGAAGCTGAAAGACTTCTTTAAGTGTTGTATATACATAAATCAGGACAGCAATAATTTATCTGTACCTTCTCACTGGGGAGCCCAGCTGCGTCTGATAGCCGACTCTTCACTCACCAAGCTGCACAATTAGGCTATGTTCACACGGCTTATTCACGCCCCATAGACATTCGTTATCCACGGCGCGTATCCCGCCGTGATAATTGACATGTCACTTTCTCCCCGCTCACCGTATTTTGCGAGCGGGGAGAGGAGACGGAATCCATAATTCTCTATGAGAACTGTGGATTACCGTTATTACTGGGACGGATTTCAGCCGTATTTCGCGCAATACGGCGCGAAATATGGAACGAAATCCGTCCCAAAATAAGCCGTGTGAACATGGCCTTAGTGTGCAGCTGCACACTCTGCACAGACGCTTTAAGGAACCACCGCCCAGATGTATAAAGTCTATAGGCAGTCATCATCTACTTAATAAGGTTAACGATAAAAAAATTTAAATTATAAAAAGATTGACGGGAATTCCACAAAAAAGTACTGTACCACAAATGCTTAAAAGTTTAACATTAACTATGATAGAAGTAGGATAATGTGTTCTACCACACTACAAAAAACATTCAGTTATGGATTTGACTCAGCCTCCAAGTTCCTAAGATCTCAATTCGATCAAGGCTCTGCCAGAAGTACTGGAAAACTAGTCCATGGAGGCTAAACATCACCAATTACAGAACTTAAAAGGAACTCTAGAATTTTACATTGCTTGGTGTAAATGCGAGCGGTATAGAATACATCATAATTTTAGAGGACAAACCATGGAAATGCTAGGATACAGTTCTACTTCATATTCTCAGTAATGAAGCATTAACATTAGTTCCCCTTTCTTTTATAAGTAAGCACAATACATAATAAAATACCTTTATTTCTTAACTGCGATGATAAAATGCATCTCTTGAACCTTTAACAAAACTTTAAACTGTTGATGAGGTGAAATTGTACTTCTTGTTTAGTTGGTGCCAGTTGGATAACCTCACTGCATTGTCTTTCTGTGAACACATTGGCTCAGCTCCCTGGTTTACTTGATTTATCTAGTTTCAGAATTATATGTTACATTCTTTTGGGATGACTAACAATTCTAGCTGAAAGAAGTATCATTTGCTGCTATTCAGTGTTGCTCTCCCTATATCTTTATTAAGTTCTCTTGAAGCATAATTCCATTAGCAAAACCACTTTTTTAATCCAGCAACAACAAAATTCCTTCCACCCTTACTGCTCCGATCCGTCTTTCTGCATGTACTGATACTCCACCCTATGATAACCCCTGTCCAAATGCCAAATAGTAACAGAGACATCCGAGTACAAGGGGCTCCTCTATTTCACAAGGGGAATTGTTACACGTAGTTGGCGATTTATTCATATATTTCTAGGATGAAGAACAGAGAAAGCATGCAATGAAGAGTTCTAAAAAACTTGTTCCTGAATTGTCCGTTCACTTGGAACAGGTACAAGGACAGGTCTAAAGATATACAGTTGAATACCTAATAACTGAGGCGTATCTGATCAGTATGGTAATAACTGTACTGATCTGCATGCCACTTGTGAAAACAAGGTATCTGTCCACTATACGGTGACTGTATGCTGGTATTATTGGTACTTATATAGTGATAGTAGACAGTTTTCCTTTATTGCAAAAGTTCTGTTTGCATGAGTAGGCATTCTACTTTCATTGTCTTTCTAGGGTTTACATATTTAAGTGTATATCTACACAGAAAAGGGTTTTGCGTGAATTTTCGGAAGATTCTGTATTTTGAATCTGCCAAAAATCTGACGGTACCGTGTGCCACGTAGACAGCAGCGAAAAATCCGTGCTGCAGTCTATACAGCACATATTAAAAATCCAGCGAAATATGCAACATGTTCTATATTCCACCAGATTCTGATCAGATTTGTCATCAGCCCTGTACATTCAATGTATGGGGCCGATGGCAAATCCAAAAAGCTGACCGCGGTTTTAGCTCAAATCAGTGCTAAAAAACCATGGTCCTGCAATAACATGATACCATCGGATTTCCGATGATATTTTGTCATAAGCTGTGTGAACTTAGCCTAAGGGATCATTGAGGATTGTGACCAAATGAAGCAAAATTTACTGAAGGTTATTTTACATTTACATTTCAATTTTGGATACACTCGTGGGCTAAAAGCAACATATTTAGTTTAAGTTATACTTTAAAAGATTAATTAATTTACATAGACACTGTGTATAAAAAGTAATAAATCATTCTAAGGGTATGTTTACACAACGGATTATAACAACAAATTTAACAAGGATTTTGCAATAAATTCCTTGTTAAAATCCCAGTGCAATCCTTCAGCCATTCACTTGAATCACCAGTCCGTGCAGTAGTTAACTGTGTGAACTACAGGGTGAATTTTCCACACCACAGACTGAAAATATGTTGCGTGGAAAAAAAAAGAATTAACAAGTTCATTCTTTTGAGCGTATCCCCAATAGAACCCGCTCGGAAGGACTGGGGCTAGCCATTGTAACCAGAGGTGAAAAAAGGCCTTTAAGTTAAAATCTTTAGATTTCTGCCAAGGAAACCACATTGGACTTTTCTGTGTAAACCTGTACCATTCCTAATATGTATGTAGAAATATGAAGGACAATCAAATGTAAACGGGAATTTTTTTTAAACTATACTTTATTATATACAATCTAATGACAACCACATTAATTTTTTTTAAATTATCACCTGTCAATACAATACACGTGTTACAGCTTTTTAACCCCTAAATAGTAAATGTCTTGACTGCATGTTGACTGATTCTTACAGAGCATCAATAACCTTAATCAATAAGGTTATCAATAACCTCAAAATGAAGGTTATCAAATTATTGAAGGTTATCAAACCTCAAAAAACATCAATAGCCTCAAACTGAATTTCTTCTATCCTAAAAATTCCTTTAGTGGACCAAAGAGATGATAGCCCAATGGTACTAAATCTATGCTTAAATGAGGGATGAAAAAGGACATTTCACCACAGCTCTCATAACACTTGCACTGTAAAAGGTGGCAAAATAAGGGCAAGCATTTTCTTGGTTAAGGTGAAGGTTCTTTTCTGATAATCATATCATTCATTTTCAACTCTTTCCCAACCCTCCCTAAATTACCGCTCTCTAAATTACTTGCACCAGTCATACGTTCTAGATTGTCAAAAACACAATCATAATTTGCTGCATAACATTATTTTGTACCTCCTGTTTTGAGATGTTGATTACAACTGACAGGAAGGGGCAAAGAGTACAAGTTCAAACACACATATATCATGTCTAACGTGTGCTCTTTATAATTATTATATTCATTATAATTATTATATTCATAATTCAATGCCCCTCATATTCAGTTATGTACCAAAGCTCTACACGTTTAATAGTGTGATTTTTATGTGTGCAGATTATTATGCTGAAATGCTTACCTGTTGCATATTTTGCATTGTTTGCTGTAAAAACTGTAACTGCTGATCCTTGGTCAGGCTTTCCTCTGTCCGTGCATGGTGTCCTTTGTCTTGTTTCAGTAGTTCTACCTCATTCCTGTAAGCATCTAATTGCCACCGCAGACTGTCATTCTCTTCCTTTAATGCATAAGCTTGGGCAGCCAGTGCTAAAATCACAAGAAAAAAGCAAACTTTCAGAAAAAGGACACAGAGAAATGCATTTTAAAACTTTGTTTGTGCTGCTAAAAATTCAATTGTTTTGTAGCTATAAACCGAAATATCACAACAATACAATGCAATCATAGCTCATATTTTTTATTAATAATAGTGACGCATATTTAACATACCAGGCCCCTTATTTGGTGTCATGTTCCCAAGAAGCCTGTTTTGGCTATGTAGATTACAGTATACATTTTCAGTAGGTCATATACATAACCGCTAATACAATAAGCTGGCAGCAGTAGTTGTCATGACTGGGCTCCCTTCCTTAACATCAGTCAGTACAATGATGGTACCTCAGCCCCCAGTTACAGAACACCAAAGTCAGACAGTTGGGACCTGCTTATGAAAGGGATTTGCTACAAGGCGCTTTGCTTTGGAGGACCTGATACATCCATGCAGTACAGAGAGAGCCTATTGATTTGCATGAAGTTTGTGTAATACTTCATTTGTCCTGTGATGGTGCTGCAGAAAGTATCAACTGGCTTCTGCCATGTTCCCCTGTAGAGAACAGACAATATGTCCAACTAAAATAAAAACAGCAACTGTTTAAAATAAAAAAAAACATCTGAACTCACCCCTTTAATCTCCTGCTGTTCAAGATTCAGGAAACAAAAAAAGAAGGTGGTGCTCCAAATAATGAAAACAAATGATATAGAAAGGTGCTCACCTGGTGGTGTTGTGCGGCTTAATTTAGAGGCACAACACTCAATAGTCGCATGGGTAGCTCTATCCGAGCTTCTGAAACAGCCGCCTCGTGGTCCCTTCCTCCGGAGCCAAAAAGGCAGGCAATGTGCAAATAGCGATGAGAAAAAATGGTGGACCGGGCGCTTGTTTCTCAGAATAAGTCCTTGTGAGGATTCCAGATGGATTAAACGTAATCATTTATTCCATAAAATATGCGAACAAAACTGATTGGTTAAAATATTAGGCGGGAAATTTGTTTCCACCAATAAAATGAAGAGCTACTTTGGTGCCGTTATACAATTGTATAAGTTGTTTACAAGCCTTGAATTCTCTCTAGTGATTGGTTGCTCAGTTCTCTATAGAGTATAAAAGCACCAAAGTAGCTCTTAATTTTATTGGTCGAAACAAATTTCCCGCCTAGTATTTTAACCAATCTGTTTTGTTCTTTGTTTTTAACCTTTTCTTTTGAATTTTATTATTGGCTCCTTATTGAAAAAGCCTCCTTTTACGATGTAATGTAACTCCATCTAGGATTGGTTCTTAATACACACCAACTGTGTCGTATCTATGTCTATAAATAGACACTACATTTTATGTGTTTTTGAAGTAACTTTTGAGTATCTGAGGAAGTGGCGGTTGGCACGAAACGCGTCATACTAGTTACTGCAATGCTTAGGTGACTCCCTTCTCATATTTTATGGAATAAATGATTGCTTTTAATCCATCTGGAATCCTCACAAGGATTTATTCCGAGAAACAAGCGCCCGGTCCACCATTTTTTCTCATCGCTATTTGGTGTTCAAGCTCCGACAGTCACTGGTATCTGTTTACAAGCATTCTACACACTCTGGTCTTTTCCTATTCGGAGTGCAAAATACTTGTAAACAATTGTTTTTAATTTAAAAAAACAGTAAAGCGAATCAAAACAAAAAAATTTAAAACTTGGTACTGCTATAACCTTACATACAAATTAATGATGTCTTACTGTAAAACCTCTCTCTTTGTTTTATAGGGGTCATAAGGTCTTTAATGCGATTTCTGCAGCCAATAACATTTGTAGCTCATTAAAGTGGAAAAGGTATAAAGATAAGATTATACATCTACAAGTTTTTTAAATCCCTCACGAGTTTAGTGTCAAAAACTTGCTTTCAGGTAAATTTTTTACAGCTGCAATAACTGTAATTATCTTCAATTAGAGCGTGCATCTGCTACAATAAAGTAGAGGGGGGAGTACGCATTTACTGAATTCTTTAATAAAGTAGTGGGGAATTAGGCATCTACTAAAGTCTGCAATGAAGTAGATAGGCAGCATTGTGTATAACCCAATTGCATTAGACATAGTAGCACAGGCTCAATCTCAGCCACAGAGGCTGCTGTTATTATTATTTATTCTAGAGCGCCATTGATTCCAGGGCGCTGTACATTCAAGGGGGTTACATACATAACAAATGTCAAACCAGTACAATGGTGACAATATGTGACTAAAAACTAGTACAGAGGGAAAGAGAACCCTGTCTGCGAAGGCTTACAATCTGCAAGGAAGGGGGAAAGAGATAGAAGGTGAGGGGAGGACATGTTTGTGGAGGGTGTAGTGACAGTGGGGTTATTGTAGGTTATAGGCTATGTTGAAGAGATGGGTTTTCAGGTTGCTTTTGAAGCTGGTGAAAGTGGAAGAGAGTCTGATGTGTTTGGGTAGTGCGTTCCAGAGTAGCACGAGAGAAATCTTGGTGACGGTTGTGTGAGGAGCTGATAAGAGGAGAGCAGAGAAGAGGGTCCTGTGAGGAGTGGCGATTGCATGAGGGGAGTGGAGGTAAGGGTTTAGATGTCTGGTTTGAAGGACAAAGTGGAGTCAAGGGTTGTCCCAAGGCAGCGGACTTGCAGGACCGGTGAGAGTGTAGAGCCATTGACTGTAATAGAGATATCAGGTGGAGGGATGGAGTGGGATGGGGGAAAGATGAATTCAGTTTTCTCTACATAAGTTTTAGGAGACGAGAGGAGAAGAAGGAGGATATGAACCATAGACAGTCTGGGATCTGGGACAGTAGAGAGTTAATGTCTCTACCGGAGATGTAAAGTTGAGTATCGTCAGCATACAGGTGGTATTAAAGCCATGTGATGCTATGAGCTGACCAAGAGTCTAGATAGAGAAGAGTAAGGGTCCCAGGACTGACCACTGGGGGTCACCAACAGAGAGAGGGCGAGAGGAGGAGGTGGTGCGAGAGTTAGAGACACTGACAATGTTGTGACATGTACGCATCAATGTATATGATAGATATTTTTAGGTGTATGCTATCCCTTTAACTAAACTTGTTACAAGTTTTCCTGTGAACAGACAATAACAGGAGAACTTGAGATAAACTTTTATAAGAGCCATCCGAGAACAAGTATTCTTCAATCTCTTTTATTTTGCTTTTTATATGATTGTTTTTCAGAACTATATTGTTTTTACAGCAGTCTGGATTTAAGAGAACCATTAAAAATGCGTACTCGTGCAGATACTTTATCTTTTCTTAGTACCAATAGCTTTAAGGCAGTCACCAGTTGAAGGAGAAATATAATGACTAAAACTGTATAAAAAATGTAAATGCTGATATGAGAAAGTGTGGTGGTAACACAAGAACATTACCGCATTAGTAGCATTGAATGACACTTAAGTCATTTCCCTGGGATGCTCCATTTGGACTGTTTTCAATTTAAAATGACATTTTTATTACCATAACTGATAGCAGGTGTTTGTGAGAAAATCGATTAGTATGCAGGGATGGAAATTACTTCTCCCAAATGAATTGCACAGTCTGTAATATAGGATGAAAATTGAGTGGCAAAGTGCAAAAGGACATAAAACTTGTCCCAGCAACGTTATACATATAAATTATCTTGGTTAAGAAAAACATATAGGAAATTGTGGTGTCATTTCCAGAGATTGGGCTTCTTGCACTGTTATTAAGCTACTGATTATTTTCATGCATTCCATCACTTTATAATACAATCTTGTGTTCCTTGGAAGGAGAGAGAATGCCATTATGAGGAACAGATGTTCACAAAAGAAATACACTCGTTTCTTCTCATATTCTTGTCTTGAACAATGCCTCTGATTTCAGTTTTGGATGAAGTCATCTTTTTTTCCATAAAACACTGGAGCAAAGAATATGACCTAATATTTGATTGGTACTGGAGTTCAAATTTACTTAGTCGCAGAACTAACAATTTCTGAAGCGAAGATAATTTAACAAACTACTAACCGTGTGTATATATACTCAAAATATAAAGTTATTAAAAAGGAACACCCATAACTTACATGTCCTACAGCATAGTAACTATAAAAAAAAACCTCAAAATTAAAAACGGATGGTCCAGAATTCACACTAATCATAGAGATGAAAAAAATAGTCCAAACACATCATTATCGTCTGGAGGTTTTTCAACTTTTTTGACTCACAAGAATTCCTATAACACATTTGGGTGCACCAGGAAAAAGAAAAACAACCTCAAAGAACCATCAGATATCCCTACTCAGTTGCAAGACTAGCATATACACACAATGCACTTGAGTGACACTTTACTTGCAACTTAGAGGCTGTTTAACAGTGCCTGCTCCTCACAGCTAGCTTCAGACTCATACATACTTCCTGCTTAAGCTGTGGGTGGTTTTATAGCACAGAATGGCATATCAGATCTGCTATTCCTAGCTGAGCCTGCTACAGTGAGATAAATACTTGAGGTTTGTGAACTGGAGTGCACAAGGCTACAGAGTTCTAAAGGCTTAAGATTTGTCAGTAACATAGATAAACAAGCTTCTGTTTTTCTTAAAAGACACAGCAAGGAGAGACTTCACCATGGTCAAAAAGGGCAGCTGGAGAAATGAGAGCAGACAGAGACGAGAGAGGTGAGAAAACAGTTGCGAAAACAAGTCTATTTCTTGTAGTTTAAAAATCACCCAAGTTACCACCTTTATACGTTGACCCAAATCTAGTCCTTGATCACTATGCTGTGATCAAGGACCAGTCTCTGTTCAAAACGAGGAAACATGGGCGTTTTATATATTTTTAAACTACAAGAAAAAAAGACTTTGTTTTATACTGAAATACAAGAGTGCCGATCGTACCATATCTTATCAGAAATTGCAAGTCAGCTGAAAGGTGTGCAGCTTGTTTCAGGCACACCGTGAATTACAACGTACAAAGGACATTTATGCACCATCAGGAGTAGTAAGCACCAAGACCCTTTTGGGTCTTTCATATTTGTTTGTTGTTGGACAGAAAGAGGTGATCGGTAACCTAGAGAAACTTGTGTACACTAACAGTAGATAAAATCTTCTCTATCTCCTAAACAAAGCAAAATCAGAAAAGCAATGTATTTGGTAATAATCCTTATTTACCTTTGCCTAAATGTTTAAAGCTAATTATTGTGGTGATAAATTTCCTTTAATGGCTTATATAATTTGCATTAAAGGGCAACTATGATGTCATTTACAGTGCAATTATAGTTTAGCCTTTGCACTTTATCACTAAGTTTGGGCCTAAATGGGGACTTTTTGTAGTGCAACTCTCCAACTTTAGTAATTTCTCGAACTACGTGCAGTTTTGAGGCTCAATTTCAAATTGTTTGAAATCCTAGCCTGATTGTGGAAGGTGACGAATGAGTCTCTACCACTCACTTCTAATGTAGTGTGACATCAAAGCATGGAAAATTGTGCAATCCTAATAAGGTATCGTTATTAAAAGGGAGACAAGTTAAGTGAAGATGCTACAAAAGTGCATCATTATCTTTGAAGATTTTTAAATGTATCGCTTTAAACACCATGAAAATTACTAAGACGACTTCGAACTGAATATGTTTACTCTGTAGTAAAGTACTAATGTGAAGAGAACTGCAAAGTTTATCTTAAAGTGTCAGTTCTATTCCAATTAACAGAACACCTGGTTAAATTGCACTTGGTACCGTACAGTTGCTTTGGCAGTTCTAATGCCCAATATGAAGTTGCATATATAGGAGTATGACCTGAAGAGTTACTGAGGGAGTGCAATTGGATTGGTACTTTAGAAGGGTTTTAAAGAGTTTTTTCCACCACAGACACGGCTGCTCTGTTCACGGTCCATGGAACAAACACAGATAGCCGAGAACACTTATCACCTATCCTGTAGGTAGGTGATAAATGTCTACAGTGGAAAAACCCTTTGACTGTTAAAAGGAACCATTTGCAGTTGTATATGGATTAGACCCTCTAGCGGTACATGGGTAAACAAAGGATATGAGCGATCTAAAAATAAAGCTCTATAACCTTAATGACTATACTATATATATATTATATAGTATAAATAACACCATAACAATTAGTGTAATATATATATATATATATATATATATATATATATGTGTGTGTGTGTGTATATATATTATTATAGTCATTAAGGTGTCTGTGGTGGAAAAAACTCTTTAAAACTCTTCTAAAGTATCGATCCAATTGCACTCCCTCAACAACTCTTCAGATCAAACTCCTATGCATATGCATCTTCATAATGGGCATTACAACTACCAAAGCAACTGTACGATGTATAGATATATATTATATATTTACTATAATCATTAAGGTTTTTATATATATTATATAATATAATATATATTATATATATTATATATTACATATCTATCTATATATTATATTTATTATAGTCATTAAGGTCATAGAGCTGTATTTTTAGAGCGCTCATATCCTTATATCCTTTGTTTTATATATATATATATATATATATATATATATATATATATATATATATATTTCTGTGTTTTAGACGGCGAGACATGCATAGACAACTCACATAACACAAAAGGGTAGATGAAAGACCTTTTTTTTTTTTTTTAAGAGATACAGAGATTTGAAGTATAACTCCTGGTGGAGAACATAACATGGGTGTAGCCCATAGCAGACAAATCCCTCCTTTAAAACGTTATAAAATGACAGTGAAAATCAGATTGATTGCTGTCCTTATTTGAACTAGTTTGTATACATGGCTCTACTGAGTGGAATGCAAAGAACATTACTCTATATTACTAAAGCACCAGCCAAACATGGATTTGGCCTCAATGGAATCCATGTCTGGACATGATATTACAAGTGGACACTCGCATAAGGCAGGCAGATGATGCCATGAAGCAGTCATCAGGTTTTCAAATAATAAACACAACCTTTAAAGCAGAAGTTTGTACATTGTAATGATCTCACAGAAGAATCCAAATGATAAAGACTGATACTGACATTTTTATGATCTGCCTACAGCCTACCTCATGAAATTACATAACCAACATGTGGCTGTAGGTTGCTACGGCTACGTAAGCAACTCTTTCGTGTTAAGTTTAGTGTTATTCATACACGCACACCTGGTTCCGGTCCTCACATGGTTTATGTACGTGGCACCGTACCATATAAACCCTAAACTTCTTTGCTGTAGACTACAGAGATAAATGAATGTATAGAAGTCAGATTCCACATGTTACAAGTTTTCATATTCTTACAAATTTAATGCACAACCTACTTCCTCGAACTTAAATGAGTTCTTCTGTCAGTAAACAGGACACTTCTTCATGCCTCTACGGTGGAACTAAACAAATCTATTAGGCTACATAAATGTTCCAATAAAGAAAATTATGACATTCAAATTTGCTAAGCAAAATGGATTTCTAATAAAAGAAGTGTGCTGCCCTTTATAAATTTGTTTTATCCAGATGGATCCTTTAAAGTAAAAAACAAAACAAAATACAAGCAGTATTTATAGGTGTTTTTTCTAATAGGTTCACTGCGAATATTGTGGTTATTAAGGTATCCACTGTAAATGATCTTTCACTTCTAACGGGATTGGTCAACCAGCACTCACGAAGGTCTCTCTAAGACTTGCAATGAACCAAGTCACACTGTTCCAATAACTGTGTCCATTAGAACAGTACCACTTATTACTAGATCTCCCCACTTGATATGCGGGCTCTCGGCATGCAGCCCTCAGACTCCACTCGATAACGACAGGACCTACTTTGATCTCTCCTGATAGCTTCATTACACGATTGCAATCACGGCTCATCAGACCCGTGCAGTCCTCACAACTAGTCACTAGCAGGCGAGTTGATAGATCAGTAGAACGTTCAGTAAACCTGAAATTTAAAAATCAACTAAAAAAAAAACAGGATTTAAGTGAGATGAATTGATGTAGTGAGACAACCTCTTTAAGAATAATAAGTATATTAGAAATATATTAAACATACAATTAATAATAAAGAAACCACTCACAAAGGCCATGATGTTTAATAGATCATTCAATAACAGTGAAAATTGCACCACAGAGGTCATTTGAGTGTAAACAGAAAAAGTAGAAAAGGCCAAAAAAAAAAAATTTTATCCTAATTACAGCCATAATGGTAATATTTCTACAGACCAACTGCTGTAGTCTAGAAAACCTACTACGATACTTGCGGCTGCGCGAAGCACTGCATCTCATTGTAAAGACAGTAGCGTGCGTTTTTATCTCAGTTCTTTGGTATAGTTTATCTTGCTGCTGCCAACAAAAAAAGTTTTTTCAACATTTGTCATGTAATAATTAATATTAGCCTAATAAGAGAGAGATAAAGTAGGGACATAGTTGCTATGCATTGTAGGAAAAATGGTTAATCTTTAAACTGCACCAGATAAGCAGGTTAGTGTCTTTAAGATTTACACATCTCCAAAAAGTGGAAGAGCTCTATACAATGCAAGAGATGAGAAAAGAGTACATAGTATAATCCTTAAGTCATCCTCCATTAAATATTTGCCCAGATTTATTGTTCACCTCTAAGATGACTTTCTGAAATTTCTCCGTTGATGAAAGAATCTTATTGCTCGTACTGATGTTTTTTGCTTTGTTAAAATGAGTAACAGACATATTAAAGGGGTTGTCTCACTACAAATATTGCTTTTTATGTTAAAGATCTTGCAAAAACAAGTCACTTTGCAATATGTGTCCATTAACAGTGTCCTACCTATTCCTAATATCCCTCCTTGTAATGTCTACAATTCAGTTCCTCGGGGGGGGGGGGGAGTCCGATCAGCTACAGACCTGTTCAATCTCACGATAGGCTGCCAATGTTGGTATCTATAGCTACAGACCTGCTGTCATCAGCAGCTTGTCGCTGCAAGCCAGTAGAAGATAGTAAACACTGAATTCAAAATGAGACTGAGAAAACAGGACTGAGTAAGAATGCAATCGTGTAGTGACACAACCTTGCCCTTAATGGTGAACCCCAACATTAGTGCAAAACTCCACATTTAGAGACTACAACTTTGTACATACTATTGCATCATATAAACATGCTAGTTTAATTACGGCTCAAGCTAGCTCATGCTATGTTACTCAAGCTGACTGAACCATATACTAATATTTTTTTTTAATCTTTTAGTTTGCTTAGCCACACACAGCTGAGGATGCTATGAGGGACTAGGTTGACTGAATAGTGCTCATCTCAGCGGTTTCAAGTACTGATATCTGTGCCTTGGACACCTGTGTAAGTAGTACTTACTACTGCTGATCACGAATTGAAAAACGTTCATAGAATGCTAGTACTTGGATGCAAATTACCTGAATCATCCAACGCATCATCGCTCCCGATAATCTATATGTGGATATTAGAGTACCTTCTAATAATCCTGGTAGCTTCTTCTCCTTGGTTCGATGTACAAGCTACACTAAGACATAAAAGGCTCTGCGCAAACACGCTCCTTCCTACTTTACCCTATGAGCTAAATACTACAATATATCTTTAGACGAGCTCTAAGATGTAGCAGTAAATTGAAAACAAAAATGATATACATGTCCAGCAGAAGATGATACATCTAGTAGTACATAATCATCGCGCATACATGTCAGTCCAGCTATGAGTCATACAAAGAAAAAAATTACATTGTGCTGTACTTTGGCCAATAATTATAGTAGCAACAGGGTTGTTAAAAATATAAAAGTCCAGCGTGCTTTCTCCCTGTACCTTGCTCTACTGTAAAATAAAAATTATTCCATTATGTTTGTGATACCAGAAGGAGAAAATTTATATTACTGTGATATGGATTCAATTCGAATGGCCTGTAGTAGCACTGCCAGCAACAATACATTCTTTTTTTGCTTTTCAGCCGCTATAAAGATTATATTAGGGAATAGCATGATTAACGCGAGAGAGAGAGCTGAGCGTAGCTGTAATGTATTCGTATGTAATCCACAAGAGGGAATGATCTTGTAACCGACCAGCACACGGGGAATATGAATTTGCCTTAGCCTGCAGGTGCTGTCAGCTCAGTACAGGAGTCATTTACAAGTCTAGTGTGATGCTGACAGAGACTATTGTTAGTTTGTTTTAAGCCTTTACAAAAGCTTCTGCCACCAACACATAGACAGTATACAGGCTGCCATAATATCTACTGTCTATAGAGAGCTTGTAAAGTATTATAATTCCTCACAAAATATAATTTAGATCGTCTCCTAGTTCATGCATACACCGGATGGCTGATGTTGGTTGATAAACACATAGGACCTGCTAGATAGAAAAGCACTGTACCAATACAGGCAGCAAAGATATGCACAGCTTTGTATTTGAAAAACAACTGTTAAAATAACTGAGTGAATAAATGTGATGAGAAGTATAGTTGGGTCCAAAAGTTTGGGCAGTAACATAAATTTTCATCAATAAGTCTCTAGGCCACCACAATGGATGAAAACAAAGCCATCAGTAAGTGATTCTAGTGTAGACTTTTAGCTTTAATCCAAAGATTGAAGTCGACACAAATCATTTGACAACCTTCACTTAGGTTAATACTAACAAACATAAGAAACCTGTGGTTAGGCGTGTTCACACGGCTTCTCCCGACGATTTGTGAGCCGGATTTATCTCTCACAAATCGACTTGAATAAGGTTGACTGGGGCGGGGCCGGAGCGCGGCGGTGCGCCGCTCCCCGGCTCCCTATTAGACCAGTGTTCCCCTCCAGTCCTCAAGGCACACCAGACAGTCATGTTTTCAGGATCTCCCACAGAATGCACTGACAACACACACACACACACATCACCTGTGCAGAATGACTGACAATAATAAAGACTTCACCTGTTGCAATGCTAAGGAAAGCAGAAACAGTACCGTTGGTGTGCCTTGAGGACTAGGGGATGGGAATACCTCTGCCAAAGACAATGCTTGTTTAACGGCGCTTACGCGCCGTAAATAAAGAGTTCATGTCACTTCTCCCCCGCGCGATTCGCCAAGCGGGCGTGTGGAGCGAACGGAATCCCTGTTCTCTATGAAGCACGTGCAATTTACCTGTAATTACTCTCACCGACGGAATGGCGCCGTATCTGCAAGCGCAAATCCGGCGGAGTACGGCGCCAATACTCTGCGGAGAAATAAGCATTGAAACGAGGCCTTAAAGATCTCATTTCTGAAAAATCCCCTCTCCTCAACTTATCAGCTCCTTCACCCCTCAAACTCATCATTTAGATAGATCTGCTAAAATGCTTCTTGTGTTTAATAGACAAACTGTCAGCTGACTGTGATCAGGTTAAATGCTCCCCGTAGAAGTCTATGGAGATGGGAGGAGGAGAACTGGATAGAAAGAAATCAAGGCAGAGAGAAACATGCAGAGAGGATGCCGAAAGCTTCTAGCAAGTGTTAAATGCAGTTTAATGGTTCATTGTGGCATGTTTTTGGTCTGACTTTGATAGCAAATGAATCCGCATTTGGTAGATGTTTATAAGAACAGAAAAAAGCAACAATGTCCGTGAAGAAGCCTATGTACGTGACCTAGTCCTACCTCCTTGAACTTAGACAATTTCTTCCATCAGTGAACAGTTGGGCAGAAGAAAATAAAATAAACTTTAGCAGAAACTTTAGGAGTGGCAAAAGCAACAATTTGGTGCATTCTTAAAAAGAAGCAAAGAACTGGATGATTGCAGAGTTTATAACGCAGTAAAAATATTTCAAAATATCTAGCAAAGTAAAGCACACTCTCAAAGAGATAGGCCTATCATTAATTCTTTGAATTTCTCCTTATAACCAAGATGTTCTATTTACCTTATTAGTTTGGTTGCTCGTCATTGTACTTTCTCTAGCTCCATTACATCCTTTCTATAAACTGGAGCCTAGAACTGAACAGCATATTCCAAGTGAGGCTGCACCAATGCCTTAAACAGAGGTAATTTTACCTCCTTGTCCCGCGAGTCCATGCCTCTTTTAATACTGTACACGCCAATATCTTGTTTGCCTTAGAGGCAGCTGATTGACATTGCATTGCTTCTGTAGTAATGACACCTTAAAAAGGTAAACCATACCCAGATCCTTTTCAACAAGCGATTCTCCCAGTTTTTCACTCTCTAAAACATATGATGCCTGCAGATTATTCGGACCCAGATGCAGAACAGTTACTTTAATTATCCACACGGAACCTTTCTATTTGCAAACAAGAAGATATGCCCAACGCGCAACTCACCAACAGCGATGTCCAAAGGTCGCTTGTGCTTTATGAACATCTCCATATATTGCACTACACTACATTTTCTTGTGTCACTGCACAAATATGGAAACCGATCTATTATCCTCTCCGCGCCGCCCACTATAATCGTTTAATAAAACATTGAATAAAAGATGACCCATACTGAGACTTGGGGTCACCACTAAATGGGCAATCGATACTAAACGAAGTGGAATTCGTTTAGAATTTCAGGAAAACTTCGTTCGAAGAAGTCTAACTTTGGTACTAACGGGTGAACGAAGTGAGCTTTTGATTGATTAAAATGGCTTGCGACGAACAATGGTGTCTAACATGGGGCAAAGCACATCAGGGAGGAAGAAGGGGGCATAGCTTCATGATATGACTGCATTCACAAGAGAAGCCAAATCCAGAGACCGGTCGGGATTCTGTGACATCACCGCACTATATAAGTCCTGGCGCCGACGCCGGGAGCTCACACTCCTCCTCACTGTTCTCATCAGGGGAAGTGCTGCCGGTGCAGATAGCTCTTAATTACTGAAGAACTGATTTTTATATAGCGATTTCTGTGGGGAGGTCCTTCAGCTTGTCTCAGAGACTGTTCTCTTAATGTTCTATTTCTAATTTTTTGGGTATTGGATTTAAAATCCAGTGGCGTCCACCTGCAGCAGCATATAACATTCAATATCCAAGGGTATCCCCTTAAAAAAAGCAGTTCCCTGTTTGTATTCATTGAAAGAACACGCGATTTTACAATACAAATACCACTTCAATTTTGCTGCTCTATTCTATTGCGCAATTTACATCCAGGGGTTAATTAAGCGTTGTTTTCTTGGAGTGCTGGACCAGTCCAAGAAAACTGATCGTTTTCACGACAAAATATATAAAATTTTTCCTGTAAGCCTAATTCACAAGCAAAAATAAAGGGATCATTACAACTTATCCTCTTGTTGTGTGGCGTAGAAAACACGCAATTGTAACACGCTACAAGCTAACTATTTTGTGCGGCTAACTTCTAGGTGCAATTTACATCACCGGGGTTATTAAGCGTCGTATTGGATGGTGTGCTGACAAAACACTCTCTACACGCAACGTCTTTTCTTCAACAGCCAAATATATTACGCCACGTTTTTTTCCGTACCTAAATCACAAGCAAAGTTAATTAACAACTGTATCTCTTGTTGTGTGGCGTAGAAAACAGCAATTGTAACACGCGACAAAAGCTACTATTTGTGCTGCTCAATTCCTTTGGCGAATTTAACCAGGGGTAATTAAACTTTGTTGTTGCTGGTGTGCTGACAAAATAAACCGTCTTTTCAACTCCAAAATACACATAAATTTTTTATCCAGTAGCCAAATTCACACAGCAAAGGTTAATTACAACTGTATCTCTTGTGTGTGGCGTACAGAAAACACGCAATGTAACCGCTACAAAGCTACATTTTGTGCGTCTCAATTCTAGTGCGCAATATACATCCGGGTTAATTAAGCATTGTTGTTATGCTGGTGCGCTGACCCCAAGAAACCGTCTCTTTCAACGCCAAAATATATAAATTTTTTTCCTGATACCTAAATCACCAAGCACAGCGTTTATTTTTACACTGATCTCTTGTGTGTGGGCGTAGAAAACCACGCAATGTGTAACACGCTACTCAAAGCTACTATTTTGTGCGGCTCAATTCTTGGCGCATTTTACATCCAGGGGTGAAATTAACGATGTTTTTGCTTGTGTGCTGACAAAATAAACCGTCTTTCTTCAACGCCAAAATAAATATATTTTTCCTGTAGACCTAATTCACAAGCACAGGTTAATTACAACTGTATCTCTTGTTGTGTGCTAGAAACACGCATTGTAACAACGCTACAAACTACTATTTTGTGCGGCTCAATTCCTTTGGCGTCAATTTTTCATCCAGGGTTAATTAAGCGAGTGTTTTTGCGGTGTGATGACAAAAATAACCCTCTTTTCAACGCCAAAATATATAAAATTTCTCCTGTAGCCTAATTCATGTCCGAAGGTTAATTAAAGCCTGTTTGAGGCTTTACATTTAGTAAAACCACAGTTTTTTAAACGGCCACATACCAAGTAAATTTTTCTGGCCCTTTGTGGAGCGCAAATTTAAAATCCCAGGGTTTACCCAAGCTTGTTACTGGTTCATTTGAGATCAAAAACAGGGTGTATATTTATCATATACAGATATCATCATCAAACAGTGTCCTTTACATTTTAAACAAACAAGTATGATTCAGACAGAGAGGTGGCAGGCTCTGCGCTCACCCTGCGAGTGTCAGATGCAGCAAACCTTTCTGAACAGGCCCAGTTCGAAGCACAGCAAAGGGAAATCGCAGCAGGGGGTCACTCGGTGAAGCACAACAGCCGCTGTCATCAGCGGCCGTGTGTTGTTCATCAACCCAGGGTTCTTGATGGTTGACTAGGTCATCCTCTACCTCCCAGAATGACATCTGACAACCCCAGCGAAGAGTCCCCGGTTGGACCTCAGACACAACCCTAAGTTGCATGGGCCCGGAGCGGGTCAGCGGCGCCTCACCTGTACCCCAGCCCGCCGCTTCCCATCCGGTTTTCCTCAGCCAGATGATCTATCTATTGTCTCTGGGCTCAGCACACACCTATCTATCGAGGATTAACCATTTGAAGGAGGGCAGTCCGCGCAACTTGGCACGAAGAAATGGGGCCCAATACCCCTGCTTCTTGCAGTATAGGGCGCGGCTCTCTCTATCTAATAGAAGTGAAGAGTGGCATGGGAGGTCAAGTAGTTGAGAGGACAGCTTCGCATACCAAGACCGGAGATGCGACAGCAGATGACGATGAAACACAAATAGATGATGATGTAGCCCGACCGGCACTTGGGATTCCGGTGAGGCAAGGGCTTCATCATCGTCAGGAGAAGAGGGCGTCAGCTTGCGCTCGGGCGCAGCGCAGCCACAAGTGGGTCGTGTGGCCGGGAGTCAGCAGGATAAGCAACACAGTGTGAGGTCGGGAGCCAAGCGGCCACGGTTAAAAATTCCGCTTCGCAGTCCAAAGAAAGTAGCGGCACAGGGGCTCAGCGAGGCAAAGCGGCGGCAGTAGTCACTGCGGAGCTGTTGGCGGTAAAATCCGATACTCGGCGTGTTGCAGTTCCTTTGCTAAGTCACCGTAGGAGACGAATATGGTATATGTAGAATCTGTGGGCAGAAAGTGAAGCGTTAGCCAGGGAGCAACGTTGGGACCGACGGGCCCTTCGTCAACACATGCAGTGTCACCCATCCGTGGCCTGGGAGAAACGTGACTCAGATGTTGTGGTCCACACCTGCCGCCGCAGCAACAGAGCAGCAGCAGCGAAGCAGCAGCGCCAGTGGCTCGCCTGCCATTGGCAGCCCCCAGTCAGGCTCCACCACCTCTTGCAGAAGGGAGCTGTTTCTCTTTGACACCATCTGCCTTCCAGATGCTCCTGCTCCTCGCTACTCAAGGCGCCAGCAGACGTTTCAGCGAGGGCGATTGCAAAGAGACACAGTATGCGTCCAAACCTCCTAATTGCAGCAGCTGACCTGTGCTCCTACCAAGTTGTTGGTATATGCAGTCCCCTCTTTCCAAATGGGTGGACTCAGCAACATTCAAGAACTAATGGCTTGTGCCGAGCCGAACACACACACAGATTTTTTGTTTTTTTTTTTTTTTTTTTGATATTTTTTCTCATTTTTTTTTTTTTTTATTTTTTTTTTTTTTTTATTTTTTTTTTTTTTTTCCAACCGTAATTTCTTTTCCAAAAAGGCAGTAACCCGACACTTCATAAATATGTAGAACAGAAGGTGGGTCAGTCCTTGAGCTTATCGTTTTGTTTTCCAAGGGGCACGGAGCGCGGACGACCTGAAGCTGTTATACTACTGTCCAAGGGCCCAGTACATGTCCTTTACTAACGGCCCACTGGGTGAATGTGCTTCCTGCCCAGGCACACCAGACAACTTGGACAGGGACGCCGCTTTCCCTCCCTCCACGTTGTTCAAACTGGCTGCCATGCGCCAATGTCCCCATCCTCCTCCTCCTACCATCACCAACTCATCACAGCCTCAGACAAGTAACTGCATCCATCATACCACATGTGGAAAGGGCACAGCGGTGTCACGCAGTCTACACCTGCTTGCCTCGCGAACGAAGTCACTCAGGGAGGAACTGCCCAGCCATCATGCACACGAATTCGAAGTGTGTGCTTCTCCGCGCCAACTGCAATCGGAAACATGGTATGGACAATGGAAGAAACATGGAGTACCAGCCCCAGCGAGACACCGAGGAGGGATGGTCCATGCGCCCAGCAAGTCGCACGTGTTCAATCTGGTTGTGAAAAGGTTCCTGAATTCCTTCCACCGATCCTTCAGAACCATTCTCTAAAAATGGCCGGAAAACTGTCATCGCACTTTATTCCATTCCTACAAAGCCAGGAACACCCTCCCTCGAGTTGCAGCGGCAGAACGGCCTCCCCAACACACTCTGATATGCGATGTTTCCCACCCGCTGGAATTCCAGCCTGCACATGTGGACCGCCGTAAGAACAAGAAAAGGCCATTAACGATTTTTTTATCATGATCCAGGCAGACAGAAGTACACCCTGTGTAACTATTGATGTCAGCCTGATGCAGCTCTAGCGTGACCCTGCCGATTGTTGAGGCCCATTCAGGAGGCCCGTATTCTGTCTGTCGCCAGGACTACGGGATGAATAACGTCATTCCACTGCTTCATGGTCCCTGAACAGAAGCTGAAAAATCTGTCTGGCAGGAATGGAGACGTGGGCTACTACTCTCGTGCCACATGAGTCGCGGTGGGGATCTGAAATGGAGGAGAGAGGAGGACATTGGACAGAGCATTGTCTGGGTGAAATGAGGTGGATTTTTCTACCCAGGACAAAGAGAGGAGGCAGGAGCAGCTGGCCATGGTCGATGAGGAAGATGAGCCAGATGAAGCCCCAAGCACCGGCAAGTATACAGTGAAAGGAGGCAGGGAGCCCCACGGAGTCACCTTGTGCAGATGGCCCGCAGCATGCTTATTTGCCTGGCTAAGTGCAGAGCCGAATAGTCCAGCATCCCATCTAGAGGAAGACTTCTTCTGGCTCTCCACCCCAATTGGACCCACTCGCCCCCTTTTACCGGTCCAAAATGGGAGCCCATTTCCCCGAAGCTACTGAGGGAACGACAAACTCAAATACTATAGGGAAATCTCCGTGAATCCAGTTTGGGACCGCTGCCTATGTGGCGGCAATCAGTCCCTCCTCTTGACGGTCCTGACCGGTGGGATTCACTCAGCACTCAATCACGTACTACTCTTCCATCGCGGCTGCTGGGGAAGGTGGGGGGAGATAGGAGCATACAGCTCCATCAGTAGTAACCTAAGTCTGGAGATCACTGATGAGCATCTTCCTTCACCCGCCTAGTGAGGATGGCAGTCACCAGCAGCAGCAGCAGCAGCAGGACCTGGAGCAGTCCTGAACCAACATTGTGCCTACTTGGACAGCACTCTCAGCCATCCTCAGTCAGAAGAACATCCGCTGGACTACTGGGCAGCCAAACTGGAAATGTGTGGCCGGCACTTGCCTTAGCAGTGGAGAAGCGTCCCTGCCCGTCAGTATGTGGCATCAGATCGGGAGTAGTCAGTGCGGCGGGGGCCATCGTTACCCAAGTAGAACCCGCTTGTCCACGGGAAATTTGGAACGACGGACCTTTGTCAAGATGAAATCAGCGTGGATCGGCCAGATTTCCACACTCAAATGCCACAGGCGTCAGTCTGGGTTCCAAACTACCTGCCGCCTCACCACTATTCTGATGCTGCCAGCCCGCCTGATGCCACACACTGCTGCCAGTTTTTCCTCCATCTGCCTACCATCAGCCCATTACCAGGACTGGTATTCCAACCCACACCACCTCAACACTCTGTCATTGATGCCACTCTATGACCTCATATCTGCTGCTCAGCTGTTGCAGTGACATCCACACTGTGTCCATTGTGCCACTGTCCTACCTCAACAGCTGCTGCTGTGGCTGCTGCCATGTCCGCCACACTGTGTGATTGTGCCACTGCCTGACCTCATGCAAGCAGCCGCTGACCTCCGCTCTGTCCATTGTGCCACTCTGTTGCTTCCTCCTGCTTTGCCCTCCAAATGTCATTGAGCCACTCTCGGACATCATGCTGCTGCTGTGACTCCTGCCATGTCCTCCACACTGTGTCAATGTGCCACTGCCTACCTCATGCGCTGCCGGCCGTGACCTCCGCTCTCATCCATTGTCCACTCTGTGCTTCCTCCTGTTATGGCCAACCTCTCAGAAGTCATTGTGCCCACTCTCTGACCTCATGCTGCTGCTGTGACTCCTGCCGTGCCCTCACACGTGATGATCACTGTGCCACTGCCTTACCTCTCTACTGCTGCCCGTTACCTTCGCTCTCGAGTCATTGTGCCATTCTGTGGGCTTCCTCCTGTTTATATTTGCCACCTCCAGAATGTCCATGTGCCACTGCCTGACTCTCATGCTGCTGCTCGTTGTGACCTCCACACTGTTGATTGTGCCACTCTGGGCCTGACACTGTTTTTCCGCCTCCAGAATGTCATTGTGCCACTGGCCTGATATCATACATACTGCTGCCGCCCTGTGAGACCTCCACACTGTGTAATTGTGCCACTCTGTGCCTAATACCTGTTTTGCCGCCTCCATAATGTCCATTGTGCCACTGCTGACCCATATACTGCGCTGCCGCCGTGACTCCACAATGTGTGATTGTGCCACACTGTGGCCTATCTACGTTTTTGCCGCCTCCAGAATGTCATTGTGCCACTGCCTGAATCTCATAACTGCTGCAGGCCGTTACGCTCCACAACTGTGTATTGTGCCACTGTGAGGGCCTACTACTTGTTTTTTGCCCGCCTCCCTCAAAATGTCATTGTGGCCACTGCCTACTCATACTGCTGCTCGCCGTGACCTCCGCTTCATCATGTGTGCCACTCAGTGGCTTCTCGTGTTTTGCCACCTCCAGAATGTGTCCTTGTTGCCACTGCCTGACCTCATGCTGCTTGGCTCCGCGCCACCCACGAATGCGAGTCAACTCCACACTCTTCACTATGTTTGCCCACCTGAGCTCTCAGCTAGTTTTTTTTTCCAGCTTTCGCTGGCATGAACTTTATTCAGGCTACATCCCGCTTGAGTGTTTAGTCAGTTTTGCCCTCTTAATTGCCCCAGGAATTTTTATAGTGAAGCGATTCTAAGAGGCGGCAGTTCATCTTGCGTGTCATACTATAACCAACTTTGTATGACGACCAAACCAACGCCCTCTGCATATTTAAGCCATTGCACAACGTTCATCAGCACCCTGCAGGCTCTGTTGCAGCCTGGCAATAGCTGCTTTTTAAAACGCAATTGTCGTCGCGAAGTAATTCGATACCGACATTTATTTTTGTCGGAAAATTCGGCGAAGTGACCGAATCTAATTTTTGAGAAATTCGCCCATCTCTAGTCACCACTTATAACCAGGGACCACTCAGAGTAGGAATCATTTACCACCACTCTGAGTATGATTCATTTTTTAATCCAGTTACACACTTTTATTTCTAATCCTGTAGATGTTAATTTACCCAATAGACGTTTATGAGGGATAGTGTCAAACACCTTTTGAAAAGTCTAAAAACACTATGGGCGACATGTATGTACGGGGCTGCGCCAGTAGTCTGGTGTCCTTTCAGCCCAAAAACTGGCGGAACCCTGTGCGCTCAATGTATGACCAAGTGCACTCCAAAATTAGGTGAAATATAAAGCGACTGCGGCACTTTGTAATGTGCCTAAAATGCGAAGGCGTTCTGGAGGAGTGTCGCACTACAACAATATGATTCCACGCATTTATGACTGTAGGACAGCAAAACCAAGCGCATTACTGCTGGAGCAGGTAGATCTCGAGTGTTGCTTTGTAGCTAGAATGCGCTCAATCTATGACCCACAGTAGAACAGGTTCATAAATTCAGGCGCATTCTACACTACAAATGCGCCCAAAAAAAGGTGTCTGGGCGCGAAAAATTATACATGATGTCCTATATCCATAGCTACTCCACTCTCCAGACTTCTATTCACCTCTTCATAAACACAGGTTGGTCTGACAACTTCTGTCCTTAGAAAAACCATGCTGGCAGTCTGGTATAATGTTATATTCAGCCACATAATCCTGTGTAATATTTCATTTAAGCCCCTCAAACAGTTTCCCCACAATAGATGTTAAACTTACTGGTCTACAATTACCCAGGCAAGACCTAGAGCCCTGAAGATGGGAACCACATTTACCTTGCGCCAGTCTCCTGGCACTATACCAGTCACCAGAGAATCTGTAAATATTATGTACGGGGGACAGAAATAACTGAGTTGCGCTCTTTACCAATTCTTGGGTGTAAGTCATCTGGGCCGGGAGCCTTGTTCACATTAAAGAGGTTGTCTCACTACATCAATTCATCAGTCCTGTTTTCTTGGTATAATTTTTGGTATAATTTTTTAATTTAGTGTTTATTGGCTACCAATGGCCTGCAGTGGCAACCGACACTGGCAGCCTGTCAGGAAAGACAGAACAGGTATGTGGCCTGAGGAGCTGACGCAGCCTATACAAGAGGAGGAATAAAACATCTAGGAATAGGTAGGACACTGTTTATGGACACCTATTGCAAAGTGATTTATTTTTGCAAGTTCTTAAACATAGAAAGCAATCCTTGTAGTGAGACAGCCCCTTTAAGTTTAACTTGGCTTGAACAATTACTACAGTCAGCCAATTTATTATATCAGTTAATGTATTAACAGTACTGGCACCGCCTACATCCACAATGGGTCCGCCCACATTAGCAGTGACGCCACCCCTATCAACTACTTTCCCCTCGTTTGTAAATAACAGAACTGAAGAATCTATTTGGTAGCTCTGCCTTCTCCTGATCCCCAGTGACCAGCTCTCCATTACTGTTAAGGGTTCTACATGCTCTGACTTTGGATTTTTGGCATTTAAATGTTTAAATAATTTCTTGGGGTTTGTTTTGCTGTCCTTGGCCACCTGCCTTTCATCATCTGTAAAACTAGCTATAAGCAATGCTATGGCATAGGCATGTATGACCATCAGTGGAACTGGTCCAGTATTCATTAATGATGTGATAACAGATAGATATAAATCTTAAAGGGGTTGTCACGCTACAAGGATTGCTTTTTATGTTAAAGATCTTGCAAAAACAAGTCACTTTGCAATATATTTCCATAAACAGTGTCCTACCTATTCCTAGATATCCCCTCTTGTATGGGCTGTACCAGCTCCTCAGTTCTCTTTAGCTACATACCTGTTTGATCTATCAAGATAGGCTGCCAGCACTGGTTGCTCTAGCTACAGACCTGGCTTCTACTGCAGCCTGGTAGAAGCCAGTAAACACGCCCCTGAATTCAAAATGAAACCAAGAAAACAGGACTGAGGTAAGATTAAACAATGTAGTGAGACTACCCCTTTAAGTGTATACAGTTATACTTTGTGCCCACAAAAACATTAGGAGGACACTTCACAGTATATACCCTGTTTCCCCGAAAATAAGACAGTGTCTTATATTAATTTTTACTCCTAAGGACGAGCTAAGACTTACTTTTAGTGGATGTCTTATTTTTTTTAAGAACAAGAATTCACATTTATTGTTGAACAAAAAATCAACATGTATTAATATACTGTACTGATTTCATCACAAACATCAGCATAAGCAGCCAAACTCTGAATTGCATAAAAAAAAAGGAACTACGTCTTATTTTCGGGGGATGTCTTATTTTCAGGGAAACAGGGTAGTAAATGGATAATGATCTAAAGACATACCACAAAAACAACCTAACAGCTTCTTAAAGGGGCGTTTTCTCAGTAATTATATTTATCTCATATCTACAGGATAGGTAACAAGATTGTGATCTCTGGGGGTGCCACTGCTGTGACTCACATTGACAACAAGAATAGAGACCTTAAGTCTCTGTTCCTTATCACTTGATGACCGTAGCAAAGTAGAGTTTGGACAGGAACATAGTCAAACATGCATGTTGCTTTTCAACTGAATGGAAGTGACAGTTAGGCTAGGTTCACACGATGTATTGCGGGCTTTTGGGAGCTCGCGCTGATCAGCGGGTACTCCCGCGGTGCAGGGGGAGGTGGGTCGGGACTGGCAAGCCACCAGCCCTGTAGACATGCATTACCCGCGGTGTGTATTAGCCACAAGTAATTGACATGTCACTTATCTCCCCACGCGTACAATACGATCATATTGTACAAGCGGGGAGAGGAGGCGTAATCCATAGTTCTCTATGAGAGCTATGCATTACCGTAATTTTGTCCACATGGGGAAATTTTGGCGCGCATTTCGCTGCGTATTTGCGCTCTAATACGGGCAAGATTTCCCCATGTGGACATAGCCTTATAGTAATATGCGGTACTCTGCTACCTCCATTAGTGTTCTATACCTTGGATGGAGTAACCGCAGAAATCCAATTCTGTTCTTAGTGAGCATCCTAGTGGTGGGCGCTGGAATGCTGAGAAATTCCCTCTATTGCAAATAAATTTAATATTCTTTAATAGTGGAGTAAGTCATCTGCCCACCACCTAAGTAAGCATGCTCTTTAATGGCCAAAGACAAAATTTAGAAAAAGAAAGACCCACAAACAAGCAGTAACTTAGGCTGGCTGCAATAAAGGCCCAACAAAGCGTTAAAAAGGGAGGAAACACAGCACTTGATGATGACAATATGTTCCAGGCTTCAGGCAGATATTGACCACAAATTATTTGCATCCAAGTATTAAAAATAATTGTGAATAACCCTGCGTTAAATCTTAAAGTTCACACTTCAGCCACAAATTCACATTCCTAATCCATTACAGTGGTATACAGAGGCTAAATTATAAAAATTGTGTCACAGACCCCATACTTTTGGACCAACTCTCTGAGGTCTTAACCCAAACAGGGGACAAGAAAAAGTTTAAAACATTCCTAATCCTATCTGCTGATCGATAACATTTTTGTAGGCCTTGTACACATTTTACTGATGTTACTCTCACAGGAAACTGACAACAGGGGGCCCATGTTCTGAAATGTAATTCACCATATTGTCAATAAGTATTTTGTGATAAGGAACCAAATGGGAATTGATGAAAAAAAAAAATCAGAGTTCAGTAACAGATGTAGCAGTACAAACCGACTAATTTTTTTTATAATTTCTGAGAACGTCACTTTAAACAAATTTTATTCTTTAAAAAAGCCTGATGTTAATTTTTTCCACGATTTTATGATTGGTAGCCTCCAAAGTAAAAACCCCGGGGCCAAAGTCAATTTACTTTTTTTTTGCAGGGGCTTGCATAAGGCATGGCAATGGTTTACTGTATATAACAAGCTTTTACACTTGCTTTTCCCTTGCCCAGTCTTAAATCTCGAGTTTAAAACTTCAATAAAATATAATGTTAATTATGCTCAAAATTCAATGACCTAGTTTACATTTTCAGAATGTTATTAGAACAAATGTAATAAGTGAATTTCAAGATTCTGCATATTCAGTCTGTTCAGCTGCTCTGGGGACCGAATGATAAGGTGGGCAATTAAACAGGTGGTTGGGTCCACTCAGTAATCAAGCAAAAATAGGATAGACCAGCTACAAATCCAGGCATAAGCACAATGTGTAAAAAAAGATCCTTCTTTATTTATGAATAAATTAAAATCCTTATTAGGACACGATCACCTCACAAAAACATTGCTTAAGTACAGTATTGCGGGGTCGAGCGTTTCGGCTAAAAAAAGCCCTCTTTAAACATAAAAAATACAGAGATAAAATTGTTGTCAGTTCCTTGAACAATACAATGATCCCCCCCATAAAAATAAAAACCAAAAACATTTTATTATCTCCTGACAATGCCACCTGTCAAAGGGTGGGATAGGGATTGGGGAGCAGTTCTTAAAGTTGATATACTAGAAGTGGGGGAACAAATTAGCAAGCATAAGTATCAGAGAATCCTTGACAAGAGGCAAAATTGTGATGGTTAGATAAGTGGGTCAAAGGATCTCCCAAACAGCTAGTCAATCTGGTCTGAGTTAATGTAGAATAAATTGCATAAGTTAATGCTGGCTATGTTTAAATGGGATCAGAGCACGCAGAGGTATGCATTCTTATGTACAGTAACTTGCAAAAGCATCAGGGTCCCCTCCCCCTGTCCCCCATTAAAAAAACCCCACATTGTGTATGGGGATGGGGGAAAGGTGCCTTCCAAAAAATTCAGGGTTTTTTTTTAAAATTTTGGCACCGTTAAACAGTGGTCCCTCAAGATACAATATTAATTGATTTTGGGATGACCATTGTAAGTTAAAATCATAACTTCTATGGAAAACGGTCAGCTGGTTCTGAAGTTCCAAAATGTCACCTCTACAAAATGCTAATTTTTAAAGAACATAAAGAAGATAACTAATACAGGTAAAGCAAGTCCTTACATATAATGGTCAAAAAGGAGATTCGAGTCATGTGCCTTGTATACAATGTACCACAAAAAAAAAGAAAATGGGGCCATCCTCACATAGTCGCCCCAAGGAGCTGCTCATCCCGACAAATGTAAAAAGCAATACAGAACATGTAGTATCTAATTTTACTGTAAAAGGTGTATTGACATCATGTTTGATTTCAACAGGGGGTTTTGCTGTAGTAAAGAATATTAAGAAATTTTATTGTAATCCACTGAAAGATTATACATTTAAACAACGAGCAGCATGAAATAGCTGAAGCTTACCCGGTCCCATCCATACAGGTTTTAGGCTGAACCGCTGCAGTGTTTTTTGTATAAAATCCCTGGTAAAGTTGGTCTGGGCAAGGGGAGAAGGGTACAATTGCCTATAGGTAGAGAGCTTATCTGAAGGGGCAGGGAGAAGCCAAACAAAGATTCCCCTATGGGCCTCTTTACCGGGGAAAACCCCCAAAGGTTGCAATAGGTTCCCCGCAAGCATTTTTGCTGCCGTTGTTTTTTGGGCAGAAACTTTTGAAGGTTTTCCCTTTAAACAGAATTGGCAAAATGAAAGCTTTCTATTATCCCAATCAACTCTATTTTGCTGTCTGACTTTGCAATGTTTTATCTATAACTCTTGCATTTTTGCAACACTAAAGGAGTGCTAGAGATAACAAGATATTTGAAGGACAATTTATGAAACTTTCTCACATTTTTATGGTAAATTCAGAAAGCGTAAAGTACCTACTTTCTATAAAGAACACTTTGCCTTTTCAGAAAATTGGGTTATGGTTGTCAGCAGTGCAAAATTTTTTGGGGTTTAATTTACAATCTTTTTAAAAACAGTGCAACCCAGGGTTTAATTAAATCTTTTTTTTTTACAACCCATTTATATGAACACCTTCAAACCCAATTTAAAAGAAAAACGCAGGTGTACACAAAGTTAAAACCAAACCTTTTGTTTTCACCACTTCAAAATTTTTTTTCCCCCATGCTCACCACAAAAACAGGTACTAACGCATCCACAAAATCTTGAAAAAAACCTTTTCTTTTTTAACATAACGAGAAATTTATCAATTATGGAGCCAAAACTTTTTTCTGCCAAAGGAATAACACACCCCAAAAATTAAATTTAACTCCCTTTTGGTTAACAAATCAAAGAATACCCTGTCCAAACGAAAAAGCTCAAACCAAAATTAAAATTATTATTTTTGCAAAATTTTTAAAAAAAGCAAATTTTTTAGACACAAAAAATTTAAAAAACGAAAAGTGACGCGGTGATTGGGCAATACCCTTTTTTTTTGGACATTCCCTTTTCCAATTGTTGCAAAGGAAAAGGGGGGAAACCTTAAAAAGAGAGACTTGGGTTTTAAAAACCCCGTTACCGATTGTGCCTTGAGATGTCAGCAAATTTTTTTCCCCCTTTGGTTTTTAAGAACAAGAAAATGGAAATACACACGGGGTATGGGGGCAAACCCATCATGGGGGTCAAGTGACGGGGAAAAATTTGAGCAAAACTATGGGGGGGGGTGGAAAAAGATGTCAACCCCAAACTTATGGTGGCAAACAGAGCTAACACAAACCATCAGAAAGAATTTGCATTTGAATATGGGCTAGATGTCCAGCTACAGGTGTTCCATTGACCTTAAGCCAACACTCTCAAAGGCTAGCTTGGTGAACGGCAATGGAGGCCGGAATGGAAATTTATTCTCTCCAATTAGGAGTCTTTTTTTCTCGGACACAATGATAGCCGAAGTTTGGTCTGGAGACCACTATGCTAATGGCATGAAGAGGACTTCACATGATAACTACTTCCAGGATTATAATGTGGCGTGGTACAATATATGATAACTGGACCCCCTTAGTCTGCATTTCATGTACACCGACAGCTCAGTATTACATTGATTTGGTTGTGGAACCAGTGGTATGAAAATTTCTCGTATATATCCCAGGAGCCGTTTATCAACAGGGCAACACCAGGCTGCATGTTGCTTGTGTTACTGTGAACAGCCTACTCGATCTAAAAGTCCTGCAGTAGCCTCCAACCCCTTCAGACTTGTCTCCCATTGAGCACATTAGGGATATCTCTGGTTGGCAAATGCAAAAGGAGCTGCCGATATTGATAATTAGTGTGCCCAAATGCATTCAGTGTGGCATAACATTCGTCGGACAAGCATTAGTAACCCCAGTGATAAAATACCAAAGCATGTTAGTGTGTGTATTCCTGTGTGTGCTTCTCATATTCAATAGTGAATAAATCGAGATGTTTTAACTATTTTGTTTCCATTTTATCATTTGCATATCATTAACATGTTAAATAATTCCAAGACGTTCCTTGGTGTTGCAAGCACTGTAGTGTCCTTGCCATCTACAAAGGTTTATATATGGGCTTGCTATGTATGTGGTCTGCGCTTTAGCCATATATTTTGTTAGATCTTGGAAAACCTGTGCCAGAAAGATTTTTTTTTCTGTAAAGCCATGTCCCCACGGCACGGGTTTTCGGACGGTTTTTCAGATGGTTTGCAGTTTTGCAGACCGTCTGAAAAACCATCCGCAAATGAGCACAACGGGCTCCTATGGACAACCCGTGCAGCAGCCCCCACTGCACGGGTTTTCCGCCTGGCGGTTTTTCCGCCCGAAAAAGTTTGAACATGCACAATTTTCCATCCGGTTTTCGGATGGAATATGTGCATGTCAATGGGAAGGGCTTTTCTCCGCTCATCGCGGAAAAAAGCCGTCCCCCCTGCAGCCGTGTGCACGGCACACAAATCGGACAAATACCGGTCAGATCAACGGACCGGTATTTGTCCTCTGCCGTGGGGACATGCCCTAACATGCTGGGTTGACAACCAGTGATAAAAATCTACCATTGTTAATCATTAAAAATGTTAGGTATACAGGTCAAATCAGTGACTTTTCCATGGCTTCTAAATTTTAAATTTAAAAATGAGAAACATTATAAATGCACACAAAGCCTCCGTGCCAAGATAAGATGACAATTTACAACAGGAAACCACTTAAATCGATATAATCATTGTGTGTTATTCTATCCGTTTATTGCTGCATATAAAAGTGCTGTTGAGCCAAGAATCAGGCGGTCACCAGTTCAGCTATGTAAGAGGCAGGAGCAATAATTACAGTAATAGGCAATCTGTTTCTAAACGATAGCCATCACTCTGATGCACCTATTGTCAAACAGATAATTATAGTAAAATGAACACAGATCGACCACAGAGTACACAAGTTTTGATTACGGTACTGGCCACTTATTTATATACGCGGCTCTGCTGGAAGTTCAACCATGTTAACCCAATAGCTTTTCTTGGAATTACCTCATTACTTCATTTATGGCATCTTGGATTATTTTACTTTATCTCTACAAACTGAAGAAATCTAGCAGATACACTATACCACAATGTGAGAAAAAGTATATTTATACATCTCTACAGACAAATGTTTTCCTTGGAAACTTCTACTCTGTACCAGGAAAAGTGCATTAATGACAACAAACATGAATAGAGAGGCTAGTTCACACTAGTGTGTTAGCATAATGGTTCTTGAGCTTTCTAAGAACCATTTACTAGAAGTACCACCAAGGCCATGATTATATACAGTGTTGCAGTTTTAAAAGCACTACATGAGGACCAGAAGTTTACCCTTGAGACATTGTGTGTACTCCCTATAGTACAGGTTATCACAGGCTTAGACTTTAATTTACACATTAAGTCAGTATTTTGCATAAAAATTTGTAAGCTAAAACCAGAAGTTGGTCGAAAACGATAGACAAACCTTTCCATTCTACATTTTCTCTGCCTACATTTTACTCCTGGTTTTGACTAATTAGTACTGAGGTGCTGAATAGTCTATTGTCAAGTGAATAAAGCCTAATGTAAAATGAAAAGATCCAGTGGGTCCAATCCAATATATGGTTTATATATAAGTATTTCCAAAACTGCATATTAAAAAAGCAAAACAATCATTGCACTATCCAGTACTGATCTAGTAAATAAAACAACAAACTCTAAGGCCTCGTTCACACGGCTTATTCTGGGACTGCTTGCAAACCGTACTGCGCGCCGTATTTGCACTGCAGTACGGCTCCAATCCGTCCCAGTCATTACGGTAATCCACAGTTCTCATAGAGAACTATGGATTCCGTCTCTTCTCCCCACTCGGCGAATGCGCCGAGGGGGGAGAAAGTGACATGCTCATTATTTCCGGCGTGTACGCGCCGTGAATAATGAGTGTCTATGGGGCCGGCGAGCTGCCGGCCCCCGCTGCACGTCCCCCGCAATTACGCAAAATCCGTCCCCGCAATTACGTCGGCAATAAGCCGTGTGAACATTACCTAAAGGTGATTGAGTTACTTAAGACTTGGATATAGTCACATGCAACAGATTTGTTGCAGCAATTTGCAAAACTGAAAATAACGCCATACATCTGAATTGGGTTGTTTTTTGCAGCATGAACATACACAGTTGAGTCACATTATTATGATCAATTCCTACGCTCAACATTGGTAGCACGCAGTTCCTGAAGGAGATCACGTGTCATGAGCTGGCTTGGTGGGTATATAACATGTACGATAGGCATATGGGGCTCCAAAGTAGATGCATCTCTGCTAACTAAGTTAGCAGAAAAAGCTCCAATTAACAAGGAAGCATTGGATTCAGACCTCCAGTGGTTGGTAAATGGTTGCCTTCTCCAATGAGTCACATTGTATGCTTCATCAAACAGATGGACATTGGCATGTCAGATGAGAAACATCAGACAACATACACCCTGCGAGTATTGTTGGAAAACACAAGCAGGTGGTGGCAGCGTTAAGGTCTAGGCTAGATAAGGTTTTTGTGGCATTCTCTGGGCTTATTCATCCATGTGGAAGACATTTTAAAATGATTTGGGTATTAACCCATCCTTGAAGATCATGTACATACATGCTGATTGAGTTTCCTGGGGCGGATGGGATCTTCTAGCAAGACATTGTGAGTAAAAATGTCCAATACTGGTTGGACAGGATCAAAAGTGGGCTACAAAAGTAATAATAAAAGGACTGGGTGGACTACAATACCCAGAAATATTAGAAAAACTAGGGTTACCTAGTTTACAGAAAAGACTTAGGGGGACATGTATGAAAACTGTCTTGGTCTAAGACTTTCTTTGTTGCGCATAGCTACCAATCATTTTTTCAGAGCACTATATGACATAAAAGGGGCGCTCTGATTGTTTGCTATGGGCAACAAGGACAATCTTAGACAAAGGCAGTTTTTTTTTGCATGTGGCCCTTAACGAATATATCAAAGGTCAAAAGAGATATCTTACAAGATCTATTTATACCCAGGATTGTATCTAGAACAAGGTGGAATCCTCAACATCTAGAGGAAAGCAGGTTTCAACATAAACATAGAAAAGGATTCTTTACTGTAAGAGCAGTGAGACTGTGGAACTCTCTGCCAGTGGAACTGGTCATAGTGAACTTACTGGAATTCAAAGAGAGTCTGGATGCATTTCTAGAGTGTAATAATATAAAAAGTTATAGTAACTGGGATTCTGGAGAAGGGTTGTTGTTCTAGGGATTTATTCTGATTGCCAGATTGGAGTCGGGAAGAAATATTTCTCCTAAAATGAGGACAATTGGCTTCTCTCTCATGAAGTTTTTGGCACCCTCTGGATCAACACTATAGCACAATAGGCTGAACGTCTGTCTTTTATCAGCCTGCAACTATGAAGCCCTTACACATTTTTCATAGTACGCACAGCAAGAGCACATGTAATAAATAACTAAAACGTTACTTAAAAATTGTGGGGAAAAAGTTCTGCAACCTAGGTGACTGAAGTGCCAGGGGAGCAATGGAACATTCATTTTTAATGCTTACAAATTCATTTTAACAAGCCAGACTCCCTTGTGTTGTTATCATGAAGCTTTTTTTGGCCACTGCAGCCAACTGCTGTACCATTATTAATGGATTTTATGTAGAACAGAACAATGTGACAGATGAACACAGACCTATCACTTGGAATTTTCAACATTAACGCAATACAACTAAATTATTAGGATTCGTTGGCTTTCTCTGCAAGATAACAAGGATTTCACACAATCTACTCAAAGCAGTATTAGGTGATCTGAATCAGATATGAAAAGTTACTATTTAATATCTACGTTCAGCGTTGCATTTTTTTAGGCAAGAAGAGAAGATTTTTTTTTTGCATAGATTTTCAAATAGGATTGCCCACTACTATTAGGAATACTATCAACAATTTGGAGACTTGTAATAGTGTACTTGCATGCATGTGGCAATACAAATCTTATCATTTTAATCATATTTTACAAGAATCCAAAGATGTGCAAGAACAAAAATCATGTAGCTGCATGGCCACAATCATGCAACAGATTATGGCGCAGAGTTCAGCATTATTCTATCGATATGATATGAATCTATATGAATTGTATCCCTATTCCACATCACATTATTTTCAATGTAAATCCACACTGCAGCTTACATGGTATGGATTTTAATCATACAGATTTACCATAAAAAGTAACTTTTGACATGGTTTCTGTGCACAACCGACGTCATGCATCTGGGATGTAGACCAGCACCATTTAATGCCGAACATCACATAATAAATAAAATCAAGTTCCCTTAAAATTTTCTAATGAAAAAAAAAGAAACATGAGTTCTGGTTTATGAATGAAAAGAAGTTTCTTAGTCTTTTGGAGCATGAATCTCAACTATGTAAGAGTCAAATCAAATACTAATACGAACACACAGCACACATATCCAGATACAAGACTGGCCATGGGAAAATAAACTATTTTTAAAGGGGTTGTCTCACTATATTGATTCATCTTACCTCAGTCCTGTTTTCTTGGTTTCATTTTGATTCCAGGGGCGTGTTTACTGGCTTCTACTAGGCTGCAGTAGAAGCCAGGTCTGAAGCTATAGCAACCAGTGCTGGCAGCCTGTCATGAGAGCTTGAACAGGTGTGTAGCTATAACAACCTGAGGAGCTGATGCAGCCCATAGAAGTGGGGATATCTCAGAATAGGTAGGACACTGTTAATGGACATATATTGCAAAGTGACTTGTTTTTGCAAGATCTTTAACATGAAAAGCAATCCTTATATTGAGACATCCCCTTTAACATTGCAGTAACGGACCCAATTACATCAATCCTAAATTAAGTAAACTGGACTGAGTGAATGTTGTTGGAGGAGTTGGTTAGGGTGGGGTTTTAAGAAATAGGAGGTGGGTGTAAGACCACCCTCTTCCAAATTAAAATGCAAAAAAAGTTTGGTTGAAAAAATTATATTGTGCGTTACTAAAAGGAAATGTAAAGAAGCATTGCTCTGTGGTAAGTTAAGAATGGCCTGACTAAAGTTATAGCTACATTGTGACAGCATTGATCTAGTTATGTTCCAAGAACATTTAAACATACTGCGCCACCAGGAGGGTCAGGCAAAAATCAGGTATATAGCACCACCTTGAGAAAACTGTGACCATCAAGCTTAATGCGCTCTTAAAGGGGTTTGCCACGATGTAATGTTGACGTGGGATCCTCCAAAATGGGTATTTAATCACTTTTTTAAATATATGTGATTACAAAAAGTGAAGCCTCTGAGAGCTACAGCTTTCTTTCCATGCCCTTAGTTACCTGACAGTTTACATTAGACATGACCAATAGCTGATCTAGCCAGGCATGTCTGCACTTCTTATCTGATGACAGGGAACATGAAGGAGCTAGCAAGGGACTGCAGAGAAAAATCCTGTCTTTTGTATAGAGAATCCACTGGTTCTAATGTAATTATTTGTAGACGCTCCCTGCCACTGCTCGTCTCTGCTCAGACCCCCTTCTTCTCCCCAGCATGCTGTGTTAATTTTGTCTTCTGATAAGATAATAATTAAGGAACCAACTTCTTGGCAAAACCCCTTTAATGAGAACTGAAACAACTGTAAAACATGTAAAGCCCTTTGCTACTACCAAACAGGTCTGTGTTTTCAAAGGAGAACCATTGACTACCACCTTGCAAACTATGTATGGCAGAAACATACACATTTGATTAACCATTTATCTACTGTTTTAAATCTGATGAGTTGGGGTATAAACTTATTAATCTACTTTTCTATACTTGTGATAGGCTTGGAAAACCCCTTTAATTCTTTCAAGCTACACAAAGAAAACATCTGGTTTTGGAGTATATCATCACTAAAAGCTTTTTGTAAACAAGCTTGCTTCTCATTCTTAGGCTTTTGGATATAAAAGAAAGGAATTTATAGTGCAGTTCACTGAGCTACAATGTAGGTCAAGACGACATGTTTTGTAATAAAGGAGATACTATGTTAGATCTATGCTGCATCTCCTACAGAAAGCCCATATAATAAACCGCTAAATTGTGCAAAGTCGAAAATCTTCTGTGTCATGGCAACAGATAGGTTTCCCCTGAAATTAATAGTGATTCTTATCCCCACTACCAACTATATCAGGAACTGTATTGGCCTTATAAGAAATAAAATAAATAGATGATACAAGCGTGTACAATACTATTACAGCCTATTATTGACTGTCAGGGTGATGCAGATCCCTGGGGTAATTGTATTCCTCAAGAAAACATATTCATCTAGGAAACAACAATTCCACCCCATCTCTGAACAAGGGTCTGCATATAATTTAGTACTAGAGAGCACCTGAAGGCATACAAAATATAATGCAGCAATACAAATCATAGGACATTCAGCAAAAAACAAATTCTCTCGTACTTTTATGCACTCTTTCACATCCCTGTATTGGCCTTAGGCTAAACGGCTACTGTTATTTGGTGGGCAAGTTTATATTGCTTTTTCATTTATTCAGTATTTTCATTTCTTAAATTGCACTTATTACCCCAATGTCACAGAATGTCACATTGAGAGGAAAAAAATGACAGCTTTTAAATTCATATCCCCAATTTCAAGAAAAGGGAAGCAATTTCTCTTTCTAAAGTGCAGCCATGGTTTTGCAAAAAATCTGTAAAGACAACATATTTCAGACTATATAAGAACTATATTTCAGCAAAAGTGGAAATAAGAAAATCATGTTAAGCCTCAAGCAAAACTACTACAAATCTCAGGACTAAGAGAGGGCCCAATAATATAATTTAATTACATGCCTATAAGACAGACCATTTTAGGATCCCATGAAATTTGTATGATCATAAAAATAAAAAAAAAAATAAAAAAAAATATATATATATATATATATATATATATATATATATATATATATATATATATATATATGAATAACAATGAAGAACTGTTACTTTTATGGCTGGGTTCACATGGCGTATAGCAGTGCATACCTGTGCGAGGCACTATACGCCTGCAGTTGAAAATACGTGCTGGTCAGCACGTACTTTCAACAGTACTACAGTCCGGACCCCAATCACTTTTCCTTTCCCCAGTGCATTGCAGCGCAAATGAGCCATGTGAACATAACCTAAGGGCTGTATATTTTAAAACTTTACTTGCAATATCATCACGATTGTTATGCAAGGCTATATCTAAAAGTTGCTGGAAAACGAAGCAGATTTACCATTCAGGGCCCAAAGCAATATGGGTCACAATTATTGTGGGGGATTTTATGGTGGCTATTAGTATTGCTTGAAACTGATCCTGTTCAGTTTCACACTGGTTTGACCACAGCTGTGAAAAAATTAAAGTTTGGGTCTTCAGGGTCTTCTTCACTCTGGCCCTAAACCATAAGCCAAAGTTTACTTGGGGTTTGCTGAACTGGTGGTGCTCTTGGTGCAACATCACTTTCAATCTGACATATACTACTCACAAAATAGGGATATTTGGCTTTTGGTTGACATTTCTGGATAAACATTTTTTTTTGTTTTAATTCACTAAATGAGATAATCTCTTACTTTTAGAATGCACATGTCCAACTGTTCAGTGTTGCCGTACTTTTTGCACAACTTGCTAACAAGGAACATTCATCATCCGGTTCCACAGGGCACTGTTTACAATGAAGCAGTCATCAGCTTGTGACGTAGCCAAAGTACGTCCACTTCTTTGCCTTTCTGTAACTCTTCCAGTCTCTGTATCTCTGTAGCAACCTGCTGATGGCACTCTGTGACATTCTAAGCTCAGTGGCCACTTCTGTTTGAGAGCATCCTGCTTTAAGCCTCGCAATGACTTGGCAAGATTGATCAATTGTAAGGTGTTGTCTTGGACTAATGATGTCAAAATGTGAACAGTATGATGAAGAGACCTGTTTAAATCCCAATTCAAATTGATCCGCTAAATTATTGGTTATTCAGGGATTAAACACCTGTTCTGAATTATGTCATTAAGCTCCTTGTTAGAGATCAGCTTAAAGTACTGAAACACTGGACAGTTGGACATGTGCATTCTAAAGTTAAGAGGTGGTCTCATTGAGTCAATTTAAAAAAATAAATGTTATGTTCATTCTGAAATTTCAACCAAAAGGCAAAACCCAAAACTTTTTGTGAAATATGTATAGGGCACTTTTCGTTTGATTTTTAGCCAATTTATGCCAAAAATCAATTTGGGCCAACCAAATTTGCCCCCCTTAGTCCGGTACTTTTTAAACTCGAATTCAAACCACAACACTAGTGGCCATAGTAATCAACAAAACACAGCAGGAGGGGTCAGTTCAGCTCACACAAGCATTACTGCTTCCGCTCATTACAGAGCAGTAAATGCTTCCCCAGGCCCCATCGATGTGTGCTGTGGTCTGCGGGGTTTCCAGCAATTTTGATTGTAACAATAGACATATCCTGGCGAATCCCTGATAGAAGAAAGCGTTACAGTTACTGAAAATGTGTTTTCATTTAAACTATAAAAAACACAAAATTGCCATGAAATAGATATTATAGCACTATAGCATTTTGCGTAATGTGAAAGAATCTGCTGTGCTATCTATATATAAACTGTTGGAAAATACACCCTTATTTTATCACAATTGCAGTGAAAATTTTATCAGTCCCCAGTGTATTATTGTCACACTGCACTTATGCAGGTTTTGCCACATATCCTCGTAGGTGTCTCCGCTATATATGGTTCTTCTGCTTGTATGCGTATTTTCAATGCACATATTGTGTCGCCAGCACAATAGTATTTTCTCTGTAACACTGCATTATTAATTTTACTCTGGGACAGCCAAAAAGTATATTTTAACAGCATGTCAAAATGAAATACTAGGAGCATCGGTAAAATGACAGTAAAATAAATGTAAATTTAGATTGCTGTCACAAGTGGCTGCCTGGCTCTGTGAAGATTTTAGGTTGCTATAGCATTTTCCATAGCAACTTTGTCTCTTATTGCATTAAAAAATGCTTCCGTGTTCTAAAAGCCTGTTAAGAAAAAGGGATTACATCAATCCTCCTATGAAATGATCCTACATAAAACCTTATCAGTCTGAAAACATAACAAAATGTAATCTATATAATAGCATTGGCGCTGCAGAATTACAACACTGGCTTCAGCTACCTCCCAACCTCAAGGTAATGGGAATGATGGCTTTTTATGCTATTCTTTCAAATTTCTCTTTTAAGAGTAATTTTTGTAAAAATTTGAAATGAGCTCAGGTAAATTTTTATGGCTGCCCTTTTCACACATTATCTACACTATGACTTTGAAAAGTAATTAGATGACTGCATATATTTATCCCAAAACCATTGGAAACTGTAATGACTTTTGGGAAGGGATTTTAAAATGATTCAAATAACCAAATATAAAGGCCTTGCAGGGGCAAGCAATGTATCAGTGCTTGGTATAAAACTCAATGACTCCAGCATAAAAATCGGTTAATTTTTTATATCACTGTACATTAAAGGACAGATAAAAATTTGAAATTAAAAAGAAAAAAAAAATTAAAAAACTTAAACCCTTTTCAGCTTTAATTTTTGAAGTAGATTAGATTTTTTCTTTATAAAATGAGAGATTTTATTGTACCCGGTTACAGCGCTTTTTGATTTATCAGGTTAGGGGTACCCTGGCGTTATTTTGTGATAAAATTTTATATTAAATATTTTGGTTTTTAAAAAACCACACAAAAAAATAATTTTAAAAATATATTTAAAAAATATAATTTTATAAAAATACCACCCAGCCTACATATCTCTTTCTATCTACTTTTTATTTATTTTTTAGCTGTGTAGAATTAGAGGGGGGGTATCTGGCCAAAAACTGCTTTTTTTACAGCTTTAGAAATCCGCTTTACTGCAGCTGCATGAACTAGGAGGCACTCACTCGTTGACTTCTGTGGGAGAGTTTCTAGGCATATTCTTTGACCTGGGAAGCAGTGACATGGAGGCGGAGCTGTGACAATCTCCTTTTGTGAACCGTAAAAAGCTATATTATCTATACATTGGTATTCCATTTAATTGTAATCCTGTGTGTAAGGATTATGAGGAGACTGCTTAAAAGTGATCTCTACGAAAGAGCAACTGTCATACTATTATTAAGCTTAGCGACCAGAGCGAAAACTGGAGGACTTTAGGATTTTAATAAAATATAGTGATGTGAAAAATTTTAAAAAAATCTTTTAAAAAACTAGTTCACCTATACATTGGAGTTAAATTTAATTGTAATCCTGTGTGTGATTATAATGAAAAGACTGCTGAGAAGTGGTCTCTACAGAACAGGAAGTGTCAAGCCGATCATTAAGCTTAAAGGGGTTTTGCCACGATCTCATTTCATACCTCCTGCATCCAGCTTTTCAGCTCTGTGTGCTCCCGAAAGGGGGTGTTTTGGGGATTTGTTTGAATTGCATATCATGTGACCCTGCAGGATGACATCACCAGGCCTTTCCTCTCTCTAGTGAAAGAAAGGTCTGTTTATGTATAGAATTGTAAGTAGCTACAATGTAGCTCAAAAGTAACACTTTTGATTTACAGCACAAGGGTCCTTGGTTCAAATCCCTGCATGAACTTAACCTGTGGATTTTTTTTTCCTCTTTATCAATGCAAATACCTCATTGAGGTTTCTTTTTTTTTTATTTGCACTATTTGACTAATTACTAACTAGTCCAAAGGACAGGAGTAGAATGATAGTACCCGAAGTTTGAACACTCAGTAGCTTCCTGAGAAGAGAGGTGATGTCTGAGCATGTGCGACCAGGACTGAGGAGCTTACAGCCCTGGTCGTATCCCCTGGAGATGAGCTGTAAACAACGGACACTAAAGGAGCAGCTTTAAAAAAAACGGTGCAGAAGTTTTAATAATGATGAATGGTGAAAATGTTTATTATTTAATTTTCAAACTTCCCACGTCAATTTTACTTCGTGGCAAAACCCCTTTAAGATCGTAACATAAAAAATTCCAAAAAATGTGTTTAAATAAATCTTTCACGGGACAAATCTTAAAGGATATAGGAAAAGGCATGTATATAGAGAATAATATTGTTGTACATGTGAATTCTGGAGCACCATGACAATTTTCACTTTAGGGTGGAGCTTCACTTTAATGTATGGCAAATGCTATTTTTTTTAGCGTCAATTTCAGCAATTGGTGTAAACAGCCATAATTGCTGAAGGCCATTTCTATTTATAATGTATGTGTAGTGAAGTTTGAACTGTAGTTATTCCCACCTGAATCTTCCACTCTGGCTTTCTTGCTGGGAACATCACTGCTTTCATCATCAGACATTTCCATTTCCTCTTCTCGTCGGATGCCCATTAGCTGCTCACTGTGTGCATTTCGCAGTTCCTGCAACAAATGATAAAATACAGGCACAAATAATAAACACACACTTAGAAACAAGCAGTCACAGAAGTCACGTTCTTATCATTGATTAATCGTTAAATGAGTATTCTGACAGCTGTTGCTGAAAGTTTGTCATTATCTCGTTTCATTTATTTCTCTTTTTAGTTTCATCCCTGAGCATTGCAAATCATAATCCCAATTGACAGGCTGGAATAGAGAAGGTTAGCAAAACAACTGCAATAAAAAAGTTTTAGATAAGGATAAATACATTAACATATTTCATATAAACAAAAACAGAATTAAGAGCGTTATCATTTTAATGCCGGTGCTAAACCCTCGAAATTGGTATTAAATACCGATGTGATTAAACTAAAAGTGTAAGTAATGTGATAGCAGGGAAGTTCTAACTACATTTACTGTATGTCTAAAACATGTTGGGGGTTCTTTTTCATCACTCTAAATCTATGCCACATGAAGAAAAGATTCAAATAAAAAAGTCTAAATATGATGGACATTTTCAAACTCAATAGCTATGTTACTACTTACTATCTAAAAGCAACTATTACCAAGTGCAATGTAGATGGAAAATCATAGTAAATGGACTTTTAAACTAAGAATGCATTGGGCACACATGGAAAAATCTGTCGTTTCAACTGCACGAGAGGAAAATATGTACTGTAAAGAAAAACAGATCCATTAAAGATATTGCCCTGATATTAAAGAAAAAGGGTCAGGTTTTTATTCTGCAGAAACAGCCTCAAGCTTGTTCATGGGCTATGTGGAGTATTCCAGCTCTTCCATTACTTGAATGATGTTCAGTTGCAATACCAGACACAAACCAGGCACACAATTTTCTTTTCTAATCTTACATACTCAATTCAAATGCACTTTTTAGATGCGCTAAACAATGAATTGTTCTTTGATAGTGTCCACAACCTATGTCTGGACATTTTTCCGAATAGTGTTTATCTATTAGTACATTTAAAAAAAATTACCCTTAGAACAGCAGCTCCCTTTTTTCAAAATGAAAATTAGGATGCCATGAAGTTGTTAAAGCAGTCTCTCTTGGCACACCATGACCATTCCACTGTACATCATGGAACACCTTGCTTTTAGACATTGTTCCATTCACATACATTATGGTGATCTCACAGAAATAGAACAAGGAGCTAAACAATGATTTAAAGAACTTGTCCATTATACATAAAATAAAAAATAATGAATGTAATCTCAACAGGAAGAATCCCTGTTACATACAGAGCTCTGCTAAGAAAGTAAAAGCAAAATCTATTCCCCTGTATTAATGACATGAGTCCTCTGCATTGCTAATGACATGTATTGGAAAAAAGTCTTATAATTTCATCTACTATTATATTTTGTGTAGCGGTGATAGGTACTCTTTAAGCTTAAGAACGTAACATAAAAAATTCCAAAAATTCTTTAAAAATGTGTTTAACATAAAATCTGATTTTAAAACGGGTTATCTTCTGGTGCCATATTTCCTTTCAGCTGGACAAATACTTTAACAGGACTATAGGAAAAAGCATGTAAATAGAGAAAAAAAAATTTGCACATGTGAATTCTGGAGCCCCATGACAATTCTCACTTCAGGGTGGAGCTTCATTTAAAACATTTTTTTTTTTAAAATTCTTACAACAAAATTAGCAAACACTGTACCCTTAGAACAGCAGCTCCCTTTTTTTCAAAATGAAAATTAGGATGGCATTAAGTTGTCAAAGTAGTCTCTTCTTGCAGAGACATACGTTTAATGAATTGTCTCTGCTTTTTGAGAGCAGTATCACTACTACGTATGCATTAAGACACATGGAGTGGATTGTGAGAAATGCTGTCCATAAAGTAAAGCAACAGGGCTGAGATAATGTAGTGGCTTCTCTTTAGAAGGTGCAGAGAAACGGAGAGCTGATACCATCTCATTTGCTCCTAATAATGCTGCCAGGTTTAATGTAGGAATGCAGAAATGTAGCTTTTCACCTTGTTGACATCTAATTTTTCTCCTGACAAAGGGTTCATTCCCCAGAGAGATTTGCAGTTTGGCATCTTTTAAGTCACGTGAGCTGAATACACAATACACTCCACATATAGCTTTCATTATGTGACAAATGTCACAGCAATTCCCATGAAAAATGCAGAAGGTGCTCCCACAGGACTTATTCTTGTTATTCGGTGAACACTGCAAGAGAAGGCTCTAATGAATGTTCAAAGGCCTATTAAATGGCATCTTGAGGCACAGTGGCCTGAAGCCTTAGCACCTAGTAGCAGCATACAGAACCTTCCCAAGACATCAGCCCATCATATTTTCCAATTTACCATCCAAACAAAATTGAGGCTTAATAATTGATAACATAATAAAAGAGGTTATACAAAATTAGAATCCTAAAAGTTAAATTTCACCATTATAATTTTGTAGATGTATTTTTCTATCTTCGTTAATGTGTCAGTACTGCTTAAAAGAATAAAAAGATTGCATGTACAAAAATAGCAGAATGCATGCTTTTACCACTTTAATGAGAAGTGCAATAAAAACTGACATGGATTATGGCACTTTCCTTATATCATCTATCTTTAATATCCTTACTTATTCCAAGAAATGTCTTAATTCATTGATTTATGACTGAGGACTTCTCAAGCTCCTTAATGTGACACTACGTAAAAGTTTTTTTTTTTTATTATTGTCAAAAAGCTTATTGCATCAAGCATACATCTAGATTAAATGTTAAAAAATAAAATAGTTTAGATATGTATTAAAAGAGTTGTCTCACTACAAGGATTGCTTTTTATGTTACATAGCAATCAAAATTTTAAATTTATACGGTCCCTTAACTCCTAGGCATATTTCACAACCTTCCATAATAATGTCCTTCGCCATCCACATTCTCCTGGGCCCCGGAAAGAACCGCCGGCTTGGCGGTGTATAAGATCGTTTCAATCCAAAATGGATTGGAACTACCTTTTTATGTTAAAGATTTTGCAAAAAAAAGTCACTTTGTGATACATGTCCATTAACCGTGTCCTACCTATTCCTAACTATCCCCTCTTGTATGCGCTGCATCAGCTCCTCAAGTCGCTATAGCTACAGACCGATTAAATCACTCCTTATAGGCTGCCATCACTGGTCACTAGCTACAGATCTGGTGGCCTCAGCAGCTCATCACTGCAGGCTAATAGTAGCCAGTTAACACCCTCCTGAATACAAAAATGAAACAGAGAAAACAGGACTGAGGAAAGATGAAGCAATGTAGTGAGACGACCCCTTTAATCCCTTGGCACACCATGACCATTCCACCGTTCATAATGGAATGCCATGCTTTTAGGCATTGTTCCATTCACATACATTATGGGTTTATTTTCACAGATATAAAAACCAGGAGCTAACAATTTAATTTAAAGGACTTGTCCATTATACATAAAATAAAAAATTATGTACTGCTGCCCAAAATACCAAAAAATAAAGAAACTCGTACTCGCCTTCCTCCTCACCTCCACTGCACAAATGGCTCTGCGGCAACTTTCTCCAGGTCTTCTCTTTACCCAGGTTCCGGTTTACTTTCTGTTCGTTTGTGATGTAAAAAGTGGCACATTACTGCGCACAACATGGGGTTGCCGGGGGGGCAACATAAGACAGGGAGAGA